>JAHDVF020000997.1:0-258066 GCA_022606425.2 Lepidostoma basale
CATAGATGGCGTTAGTATGTAGATTATATATAGATTAATCTTAGAGATTAACATATATAATCAAAGTCTTCATAGATGGCGCATTGAAACTGACATGTGAATTCTGGCGTTGGACTTTAACATATATACAACTTCCAAAAAAATTGTCAGACATGGTCATAGCAAAGGTGGAATGGGGAATGTTGTGATTACATTAAGTGTGCACTTAACCCAACCAATGACAGGTCATAAGTCCTGTAAACACCCTGATCAACCATATTCTGTTTCCAATTTGCATCTTCCTCTCTATTGAGATACAATTAAAATTATACGTTCATTTCCAAATTTAAACATTTCTTCGTCACAACGCAATACGCTCTCCAAATTGTAAAACACATTAGTTACCTATTTTGATTATTGTTCCCTAAGGACGCCCACGGGAGAATTTTTTTATACTTTGGAGGAGTATTGTACTCGGACTGGAGGGAACAAAGCGGCAGGTAACCAACCATTTTATTTTCGAGAAGAACAAAGCCTATTGTAGCAGAATTTCTGGACAAGTAAAGTAGATAAGGTCTTTCAAGAGGACAGGTATTAAAATAAAAACGTGACTTACTATAATCTAATTAACAATAGATTTAAGGCAGAAACATACTATTAACACGCCACGCCACCCGATGCCACGTGATGCGTGTTGAGTCGAATCAAATTGTATTGTTTTCTATGGACAGAATCACACTATGAACACCCGACGCGACGCCATGCGCGCACACGCCACCCGATCCAGACGAGTGATCGACGTGTTGCCGATGGTGGGAGTAAACACGCCACGTCGCGTGTTAATAGTATGTTTCTGCCTTTATCCACCCTAAATACTTTTTACGTACATAAAAACTATTTTTTTTTGTGTTCAAAATTATCAAACTTTTTCTAATTCGGTTATGAAGTTAGACATAGACTTGTAACTAAGACTTCTCAGAAATCAAGACGCCCAGAAACATATCTGGCAAGACTATGCGGGGTCGATGGTGTCGTCAGGTGAGGGAGGCAAAGGAGAAGATACTGATATGCACACGTCAGAAGCAGTGGCGTTCCTAGGGTCTAGTAAGGCAAGCCCGTCCGACTTTTTTGTGTTATAATACATACTAGTAGAGGGTCACTATTTTTCCGGATTAAAAGAGTTTTATTTTTCTGAAATAATTTCGTGAATTAATTGATTTTAGATCCCATTAGCCGCATTTTAAATCTATACAAAAAAATATTTTCTGCGTTACCAAACTCATGTTCTTGTATAATATAATAATGTATTTAAATATACAAAAAGAAATATATTTAATAAGAATTAAGCTATAAATAGATAATAATAATAAATTTGTTAACACCGAAACACGAATTATAAATAAATATTCGTAAAGGAATCACATAATCTTTCTTTTCATAACATTTCTGCACATAACGTAAATGACAGATAACATTCTGACAATTGAAATGAAGTTCGTGACACATCAAATAGTAACATACTTCAGAGTGATAAAGCCCGGCTTCATATCCACACAATTTTTTTAGATATCTTCAGGTATATATGCACCTAGCTATATGATTACAAGCCAAAAATACATAAGTGCGACAAAGACCGTTTTACATTTCGCAAGCCCAATATGAAGCCCATCGAAAACATGAAACAAAACATGTGGACGTAGGCGATTTCACGGGCATCTCACCTGCGGTAGGAAGGTATGAGTGAAATAAAATACGGCGCATATGATATAAAACATAATCGTAGGTAATTTCTGCGCATGTCAGCCGAGTCATTTGCAACGCAACGAATTAAATCGCTTTAACTCGCGCGAAAATTCAAAACATTATTTTAATTCGTAGACGGCTCAAACGCGCAAAAAACCTTGTTTTATTATAGATTTTTTAAGGCAAGCCCGGCTTCTCGGCTTGTATGGACGTTGGACATTGGTCAGAAGAATGGATACATCTAGACTCCCTCTCATTGCCAACAGCCAACCCCAAGGTAGACAACACCTGGGCAGACCACCAAAGAGATGGATCGACAGCTGGGAGTCGACCTCGTACCTAAAAAAACAGGCCACAAGGCCTATTCTACCGCCAGAACCAATCTGCCTCTGGTGACACCGGTGGGAAGAGCAATTAGTCTGCTGAACGCGGTTTCCTCGGAGATCGACGTATTTCATGTTAGTGAAAGTACGTTCAGAAGGCATATACTCTTGACTTTAGAAAGTATCTTGTCTTCCTAATGTCGAACCATCTCTAATGCGTTCCTGGTAGTTTGTTGTATTTTTATAATAGTTTACCTGTACTTAATAGATGCATTAAATATTTTCCTGTTTGTGATGTCTTTTGAGTTAATAAACTGATTTGATTTGATTTGATTTGAACATACAGTAGCGAGCACAGAAATCTTTTCACACTGAAAATATCGTTTTTTTTGTAATTATATAAAAAAAATTGTGATTCCTTGATAGCTTTTCAGTCCAAATTATTAAGCAACACTGTTTAAAGATGATCTGCAAGAAAAGGGCCTTTTAGGGATCAAAAAATTTTTTTTCTCAATTTTAGAGTTAATTTGTAGATTAGAAATAAACTGATTTGATTTGATTTTAAGAAGAAGAAGAAGACTACCATATATAATATCAAAATGATCGACAGTAAATACAATCCGCTGTACTATATATACGTAGGTATGATGATTCAGCCAAAATGATTAATTACGTGATATATTTATTAGAGTTTGGTAATACCCGACAAGGGCTCCGACCCGGCAAACACACCTGGACGGCGGACATGTATCTCGAGTGACAGTAAATATCTAAGTAATGGCCCTTGTTCCGTGCGGACGCCGTCTCTAGTGGCTGTTACGTCTCTTATCTCTATTTATCTCTCGAATAAATAAAATACTTACCACAACCAGTTTCCAATGAGCTTTGCGTGAATGGGTCGAGCTTCAACCCGTTAAATTCGATGGTAATTTTTATGACCTATTATATTATATCATTAGGTTCTTAACTACGCTGTCAGATTCTCAACCATCAACAGTCTTTAACTTTGTAATGTAGACAAACCAGTCTCTAAAAATAGATTATTTAAATTAATTTATTTAACGATGTAAATGAAACTAAAAATAGAGGAAGACCGGGAAAACATAGCACGATCAAATAAATTAAATATTGGAATGTCGGCCACGTGAGGAGTCGGAGAAATCGACTGCGTGCATGACACGATGTATGAATGTTAAGGAATCGAGAGAAGTATGTCAGTAAATAAAAGTGCAGCAATCCATTCTTTCTGCCTACCTCTTCGGGGAGACGGCGTGATAATAAATAATAATAATATGCTAACTTATAAAGCGCCGTTTTTGTGATGTAATCACCTCAAGGGCGCATTAAGACGTGTTTTAAATCTAAAAATCTAAATGTGACCGCTTAAAAAACGTTCGGTTTAAAAGTATAGTAGAACAAAGTATAAATGTTTAAATTGGGTATGAAATATGATGGTTAGTTAGTTAATTTATTTATTTCCCTAATACGCTTTAAATCTTATTAATTTCACAAAAAAAAATCTCAAGATGTCTTTGTTTTGGTAGAATTCACGTGAGAATAAAAATGGCGATAGACTAGCTACCTATCACATGTCTTAAAAATCAATAGCAAAAAAAATGTGTACAGTAATTGAACAATATTTGGCCAGAACATAAAAAACTAAAAATTATCTTTTTTTTAGAAATATCGTCTCCCCGTCTCACTGTTTTTCTATATGTTGGGTAAAGGTGTTTGTTATCTCTTATCTTGGTTTCGGTTATACTCCAGTTAACACAAATTATACGGTTTTTATGTTAGTTACTGAATTTTATTGTAGGTATTTGTTGTTGAAAATGTATTTATAATGTGTTCAGTTTTATACCTAACTAAATAGTCCTAAAAGACAGCAGCGAGCTGCCGAAACCGGTCGATACTAGAAGAACAAATGGAATATAGCTAAATATCTAATACAAGTTACTAGCCGTGAAATAATCGCGGAAATAAAGTTTTTTTTCCTATGAAGCATTCACTTTGTGGTTAGAAATTTTAATATTATTATTATTATTAATTGTATTTAAAATGAAATAAAATAAGACACTGTACTTTTAAATTATTACGAAGCCCTGAGGAAGCTTGGGTACAAGCGAAACTAGTCGGCAATTAAAATAACAAAGTACAGTGTTTTATTTGATTTTAAATACAAATAATAAAAATTGATTTTCTACCCTTTTTTTTCACTGTATAATCGTTATCAGTTATAAGTTTTAACTTGTAATATATATAATTTATTTTCACACGAAAAAAATTCACAATTAACAATATCAAATTGTTCTCCTTTTGTTTTCTACGATACTGTCATACAACAGTAATCATAACAAAATTCACAATAATCCAGAAACGTTCTCGGGCTTGTGCATCGTGTGCACTTTCGGAGAGAATCGAAGTATTCCTCTTTCGCTATATTGTATTCAAAATATGCTCTTCTTAACATTTTTATAATACCGATAAAGACGTTTTTATATATATATTTTTTTGATATAATAAAACTTTCCAACGTACATGTGAATACATTGTGCACGCAACTTCATCGGTCTTTGTATAGCGTTATATTTTATATGCATATATCGTAAGGGGTTAATTTAGAGACTTCACATGACTATCGAAATACGTTCTTAGTTAGCTTTAAAAACACACGATCTTTATCGACCACAGACGGCAGGGCGAAATGAATTATGGGTAGATATCTCACGGTCACCTTACCTTCGGCGCGCTGTATAATGTGTCTAGTCGCAGTTGTCCACCTACGTACTAATAATTCCTCTGTCCCAGCCTGATATTATCCGAGACATGTAACGACTTTTGGAGATGTACTTAGAAGATACATTCTAACAATATTCTCGTTTGCTCAACCAATAATAGTATCCCCGTATCGTGTATACACCTAATTAAATCACACAGCATGAGAAAACACTCAAAACGATACTTTCGTGTTCACATGTACACTACATTGTGTATTCACAGATTTTTTTAGAATTAACTCACATATCGGAACATCCTACATTTACAAACCTAAAAATAAGTAATATTGAAAACATCAATTGATTAAGAAGTACAACAGCTTAATCATTTTATGTTCGACTCACTTATTGGATGTTTCCTACTATTTGATTTGTCTATCACTTCTTCTTCTTCTTCTTCCTTATTGTAAACTTATGTGGTCTGTTCTCCAGAGTGTTGCTCCTCCTGTGAGGTAGATTCCCAGCTGTTCTTCCATCTTTTAGGAGGTCTTCTTCGTAAAACAGATGTTTTCATTCGTATTATTTATTTAATTTGAAGTTTTACATCATTGTTCAAGAAACAATGAATTAACGTTTCAGTCTTAATTGTGAGTGTTACCAATTATGTTAATGCACAGATTTAAATAACAATGCGTTCTTATCAATCTAAAGAATCAAGCCAGATTTAAGACTGCATAACGTGATGAGTAATTTGTCAATTCAACGCTGAATGTGCTTATTATCAACTCTGACACATGGAATATATAGCATTATGCACCAATTGACCCGAAGATTGGACTTACCCACATCTTGTTATAAAACAATAAGTAATCGCATTTTAAACACTTAACTAAATTGCTGCAATGCGTAAAAGTATTTGGATCGCACTGTCGAGATTAAAAGAATACTCGAATCTTTTTTTACACGGCAAAGGGTTGTGATCCACCAAAATGTTTAACCCTTAACGTACCGTGTTCAAAACAAAACGCTCGCTCCCATGTGGTAAGTTCAGTTTACCGCTAACTTTATCTAAATATCAAGCATATGACTAGATGAATCAAAATTTAATTTATGTCATCTTGTAGGGAATTTCATTAGGAATAGATCGATATCTATAACATACGAGTACATGGATTATTTGAAAAACATATCATTATTAATTTTTTTCTGGAACCATGCGATTTCTGATATGGAATGCGTCACAGCATACGAGCAACTGGACACCAGGTATAAACTTGTCTGCGCGCCGCAGCCGGCGAGGCGAGACATTACGAGATTTTACGTATGATAAAGGCACCTAGGCAAAATGTATAGTACGTTCAAGACAACGAGTACGTATTAATATTTGTCCCTTTTGGTAAAGTGTTAATATTTTCACAGTTCTGATATTATTAAGTTGCGTTCTGCGTTTCCATCAACAGTCGGTATTATTACGTACCTATTGAAAAAGCCAAAGATATAATTTATAATACGTTCAAAACAGCGAGTAAGTATTTGTCACTTTTGATAAAGTTGTAAATATTAGCAAAACAAATTCTACCTTAACACGAATGAAGGTGAGGGCAGTCTTAGAAATTTTTTTTTTTTGGGATGAAGGAAGTAATTTTTTGCTTTTTTTTTTTATTACGAAATATTGAGAACACTTCAATGGAGGATTACAATTTTTTTTATAATATTAGGGTCCATAGATTTTAAGAAAATCAACTTTAAATTGGCAGTGGAAACTCAATTGACCACATGGCAACGCGACGGTTAAAAAGGTGATTCAATGAATAGAAATAATAAATATTGGTTAACAAAATAACAGTGTGATTTGGAAAAATAACAATTATTAACACTGTGGAATTCCATAGTAATATACTTATGAAATTGAAAAACTTACATTTAATCTCCCAAGCTCCCATTCCCAATCAAATGCAAATTAATCATTTATTAATTTCTATATAAATTATGTCTTTACAAATGTATATTTTTTTATCTAAATTACAATTTTTTTATATATTTTTATATGATCATCATGTATTATTATTATTTCATATTATTTATTAGTTCTTACTGTTAAAAAATAATTGTTAGTACCTACTTACGTGTATAACAAATAGCCCAGGTTAATTTTTAAATTTGAATTATGGTATCGAATTTTAAATGCGTTTTTATTAGTCTTCCTTTGTTTAGTTTTTATTATATTTTTACACCTGAAGATGGAGGTATCCTCCGAAACATATAGTGTTTTTAAATAGATTTTTAATAAATAGTGGATTAAACAAAGTTTTTCAATTTCCTAAGTATAATATTATAATTTACATAGAATCGTGTTAAAAAAAACACAAATCATACGAAATACCATTCGTGCATGATACATCTGTATTTTAAGAAGAATAAAAAATACAGTTCGTTGCTGCTTGCTTATAAATAAATATGTAAAAGTTCTTAAGGGATTAGACAAAAGTAGTATTAATCGGAAGAAATGTCTGAAACGTTTTACTTTGTATCTAATGTAGACTTTTGTTATTTAATACGAATGAAAACGTCTGTTTTCTAGAATTTGTATTATATAATATGTATAAATTTGTATTATATATTATTACATGTTTCGCCTTTCTAAGGTATTATCAAATGTCATTCACATAAAATATAATAAAAATTCTAGAAAATAGACGTTTTCGTTCATATTAATTATTTAATATGAAGTTTTACATCATTGTTCAAGAAACAAAATATAATACTTTTGTTTCTTGTTATCATTGTGTGATATTGATTTTCTTGTGATTATGAAAACTCTTATCCGCTTCTTCGTTTTATGTTGGTGAATTTGCATTTTTTTTATTTCTAAGAATCATGTTAGATCAAATTATTCCTGTTAATTACTGTTAAAATTTAAAGCACTGTTATATTATCACAATTTATTGTGGGCATCACCAGGTGTTTCAATAAACAAGAGTTTATTGTAACACCTGATGATGTCAACATCGGTTAGCGAAACAGCTGTCGCGACACTCTCAGTTAATACAAATAAATTGTTGTACTATAACAGTGTTTTAAATTTTAACAGTAATAATGTTGAAGTATCATAGTGTTTCGGCCAAATCAATGGACTATCAAATTATTCCAGTAAAAAATAACAATAATAACTCGTTCGTTTAAGTGAACCGTGTAAAAAATAGTTGAAAGTATTCAATTTTGTTCTTACGAGTAGATTTTTCGTTTTCGTTCTCCAGTTCTGGAACTCTGCTGGCAGTTAGGCATAACTTGACTGTCTTTTTTGAAAAATCTCCATCGTTCCATTCTGCACCCGCAAGACCGTCTGCATCCTTTAGTATTCCGCCCATATCCCTGCCTCCCCTTCGCTTCCCATATCACGAGACCGCCCGAGGCCTTCCCGCCCGTTTTAAATTTCATATACGGATACACCCAGTACATCTCTGAATTTGCACCTTTCATATTTTTGATTAATCGAATTCTAGATTATGGTTCATGGATTAAATCTTCTTCTCTGGTTTCAATCCTGGGATTGGTTTGCAGCAATTTCCTCCATTATTCTCTTCCATGTTTCCCTGTCTTGTGCGGCTCTTTTGAAATCTGCATATGATGAGCAGCGTACGTCCACCAACAGGTCCTCCAGGTACTCTCGGCGTGGGCGTCCCCTAGAGTTTGTCCCCTCGATCATACCCTCCATTATGGCATGCTAGAGACCTTCTTGACGCATTACATGGCCGATCCATCTTTGACGCCTTTCGGACAAGGTCCTGAGCAGGTGCCTTCCTCCTTCGATTCCTTGAAGAACTTCCTCATTCGTGATGTGGTCTCTCCAGGAAATTCCAAAGAGTCTCGATTAAATATCTGGGCACATATATGAAAACACACCTTTTTCTTGATATCAGTACCTACTAATTTTCACACAGTCGCTTGAGTTCGGGAATAAGTTAACTAACTAACTAACCATCACGCCGTCTCCCCTAAGGGGTAGGCAGAAAGAATGGACTGCCACACTTTTCTTTCCTGACATTTCCTCAACATTCATACATCGTGTCATGCCCGCGCGTCGATTTCTCTGACTCCTCACGTGGCCATCACATTCAATATTTGATTTATTTGATCGTGCCACGTTATCCTCGGTCGTCCTCTATTTCTAGTACCATTTACATCTTTAACATTTATATTTTATTCCATTCTTTCTTCATTCATTCTTTCCATAATTGAATTGGATACAACGAAACTGGGGCGAGTAAAGATGAGTTTTGAGACAAAGTGAGAGAGACATTGGTGTGTAGGGTTGATAATAGCGGGTGATATGAACGGTTGGGTGGGAATTCGTAGGAGTGGGTACGAGGACTGTCTGGGGAATAACTTAAAATATTATAATAAAATAAAATGTGTCAAAGTATTTGTTTCGTCACAAACTCCTGCACCAATTGCTCTGAGAATATTTCTATGAACGATCACTATGTATAGGTTAAGGCTAATAATAGCTTTTGATACCTTTTTTTGAATCACAATAAGAAACGACGTCATCATCCTCAAACAAATTGTAAGGATTGTGAAAATACAAAATATTTAGATTGTTAGAATAAAAATAATTTTTAATTTACTCTTGAGTATGATTACATACTTTCTTTCTGCGTTTTAAAAAAGGTACAATAATGTTAATTTGAGGATTGACACTATACTTATCAATTTATTAGGTACCTACTTATCGTGTTTTAGGTTAACAAGCCCGACATTATATCATTTGAAAATATTAACAAACTAAATATAAATAATTTATTTCACGTCTGAGATATCGCATAAAATATCGGATCACACTTAAAATAGCCAAAAAGCGAGTTAAATCATTAATTATTAAGACTAACGCTCATTTAATATATTTTTCACTTGTTATACGATCCTAAATATTCTCTTCCCACGGAAATTCAATATTCATTTTCTACGATATAACGAAATTCCTGTAACAATCTGAATTAATTAAAATTCTTTCACTGCATACCATCCCATACCGACCGTAATATTATGTACTATGGTTCATGCTTACATCTACTGCTCGTAAGTACCATATTGTGTATTTCAGATTATAGCGGATACAGTCGTCTTATCAATCACTCATTAAAGACTCAAGAACGTATGAAAGCTTCTTATTTCTTTATGGAATGCACTAGATCCCCGATAAGCCTCCGTAAGTCTTTAATGTATGCGTCGGTTGACAGATCAGACGATAGTAGCTACCTTTTTTAAAGCTTGAATATTATTATTTTTAATCCACTCTTACCGTCTTTTGAATGTACGTTCAATCATCAACCACTGTTTCGTCAAGTAGGCATTGAGCTAAGGACGTATATAACTGGATGTCTTTTGTCATATTTTAAAAGAAAACGATTTTAATAAACCACAGAAACTGCTGTTTTTTTTAATAAACTCGTATATAAATGAGACATTACAAACGAAGAGAATTTTATTAATAATAATGAAAATGTCTGTTTCCTAGATGTTTTATTATATTATATTGATGGATTAACATGTTTCGCCTATCTAAAGCGGAATTATCTGGATTAGATTAACTTTTTTCTGGTGACACCGGTGGGAAGAGCAATAAGTCTGCTGAACGCGGTCTCCTCGAAGATCGACATCTTTCATATTAGTGAAGGTGCGTTCAGGGGACAAATACTCTTGACTTTAGAAAGTATCTTGTCTTCCTAATGTCGAACCATCTGTAATGCGTTCCTGGTATTATGTTGTATTTTTATAATATTTTACCTGTACTCAATATATGCCTTAAACATTTTGCTGTTTGTAATGTCTTTTGAGTTAATAAACTGATTTGATTTGATTTGATTTGATTATCAAATGTAATACGTACCTTAACATATCATAAACTGTAATAATATTATATATAGAAAATGGACGTTTTCTTTCGTATTAATAGTTTAATATGAAGTTTTACGTCATTGTTCCAGAAACAATAAATTTACAGAATTTAGGCTACGTGTTTGTACACAGATTAACGTAATTTAATTCTTAATCGAAGATTTTTTAAGCTATTGAATATTTCAAAACAATGACATTTTAAATTCACACTTTAAACCAATTAACTTTCGTATGAAGCACTTTATTTGTGGTGTGGCATTGTTAAAAAGAATTTAAAACACTATGTGTTTTAACACCACTTTATTTTATATTACCGAACCAACCGGTTTCGCTCTCTCTGGAGCTTCATCAGGGTTACAAAATCAAACTTAGATTGTTTTTGTAAAAACAAAATAAGTGTTTTAAACCACATCAAGTTGTGTTCCTTCCTCTTCACGTAAAACAATGGCTGGTGCGTCAGCAGTACAAAATATGGAATACAAATGAAGCCTGAGATACTTGTCCATATTATTTTGTTGTCACGTTATTTCCATTAGAATAATTTAATACTCAGTTGCATTTTGAAGTTCCCCGAGCTCATAGTAAGGTCAAAAAGATACAAGCCACATTTTCTTGGAAATTCTCGAGTAATATGCTAGTCTAGTTAAAATAACAAAACTACATTATTATAAATATTACTTTCTTCTTCTTCTGTGGTGCATAGGGCCTGAGAATTCTTCTCCACCCGACGGTTAATATTACATAAAAACTGCATTTCGATTTATTATTTTTTTGTTTATACAACAGGTCGTTTCAAAACAATTACCGTATACAATTAGCGCCTAATGGACAATGTTCTGGCTGATCTGGCTAGGTTGGGCGAATCGGACTGCTGGGAGCAATAGGCTCAGGATCGATGAGCTTGGAGGAAAATCATCAAGGAGGCTAAAACTTTTCAAGAGTTGTATGGCCATAGGAAGAAAGATTGACTCATATGTGATAGGTAGCCAATCTATCGCCATTTTATTATAACGTGAAATCTAAACCAGACCAATGACAGTGTGACAATCACACTGCCATCGCCAGGAATCGAACTCGGGGCCTTCGGTGTCGCAGTCGAAGCTCTTGCCACTCTGCCACGAAGTTCGTCGATATAAAAAAGAAACGTTTTTTTTTAGTTTCATTATTATAACTAACTAATCATCACGCCGTCACCCCGAAGTGGTAGGCAGAAATAACGAACTTCCACACTTTTCTTTCCTGACATTTTTCTCGCTTCCTCAACATTCATACATCGTGTCGTGCACGCGCGTGGATTTCTCTGACTCCCCACGTGGCCGACACTCAATATTTGTTTTATTTGATTGTGCCACGTTTTCCTCGGTCAATATTTTATGGAAATGACTTGGTGAAGGGTCACTAAGATGGTTTGGACATATGGAACGAATGGATGAGGGAAGAATGGTTAAAAAGATATATACAAGTAGTGTGAATGGGAAAAGAAGTCGAGGAAGGCCAAGGAAGACATGGCATGACCAAATTATTCAATTACTGAAAGGCGGCCATATTCGAAGTACGAACAATCGACGAGCGTGCATGTCACGATGTGTGAATGAAGAAGAGTCGCGAAAATTATGTCAGGATAGAACAATGTGGCAATCCATCCTCTCTGCCTACCCCTGAGGTGAAACGGCGTGATGGTTAGTTAGTTAGTTAGCTTAAACATTTGATATTGCTAGGCGAAACATATCATTCCAATAAAATATAATAAAACTTTTGTAAATCAGATATTTTCGTTTGTATTTGTCACAAATCTAATGCCATTTAAATTCTTCGATCGGAAACTTTTAAGTCTTGCCACTATGTGTGTAGACCCACGCCGCATATTAAGAAGGTAAGCTCATCCGTGGATGTTATGTACGCCTGATTGTTGTGATGCATAATTGAATAGTAGAGCCGTTACGTCACTCCTGACTCCCGCAGACCAACACTCCAGAACGTTTCATTAGCCCAGCCGTATGCGCGATGGCGTCCCGTCCCGTGCACACTCGACAGCATTCAATTTAGCCTACCGTAAAAAGTAAAACATGATTTTTTTGTTATCTTTAAATGCTTGTAACTAACTAACTAACTAACCATCACGCCGTCTCCCCGAAGGGGTAGGCAGAAAGAATGGACTGCCACACCTTTCTTTCCTGACATATTTCTCTCGCTTCCTCAACGTTCATACATCGTGTCATGCACGCGCGTCGATTTCTCTGACTCCTCACATGGCCGACATTCAATATTTGATTTATTTGATCGTGCCACGTTTTCCTCGGTCTTCCTCTATTTCTGGTACCATTACATCATTAACATATAATTTTTTTACCATTCTTTCTTCATTCATTCTTTCCATATGTCCAAACCATCTTAATGATCCTTTCATTATTTTGTTCATGACACCATCATTCGCACCGCATTTACTTCTTATATTTTCATTCGACACTCTATCATACACAGAATATCCACACATTCGTCTAAGAGATCTCATTTCTACTGCATTTATTCTACTTTCGTCCTTCCTTTGCCAGTTCCATGCTTCGCTTCCATACATAAGGGTCGGTAGAAGAACACCAATGCTTGTACTTTCTTATAATCATTTTCTCTTTGAACTACTTGCTAACTCTATTCGTTTGATAGTTGTACTATCTTTTTTTTGTAACCTCTTAATAAAACGTTAAATTATAAATATTGGCGAACTAACTAATCATCGCGCCATCTCACCGAAGGGGTAGGCCGAAAGAATGGATCGCCGTATTGTTTTTAGTATATTTCTTTTTACAATGTTATCATAAGGTATCATTAAATTGCTTTTGAAAATACGAAAAAATCGAAAAATAACTGATCGTAGAAATTACTAGCTGTAGAAATTTTCTTAATACTTAATGTATAGTTGTCCTATTTATTGTTTCTTGAATAATAATGCAAAACTCAATATTAAATAATTCTGATACTCCATATAAAACCTTCGAGAATGGTTCAAATGCAGCAAAACATACTTTAGGGCTTCTGTATCAAAAGTAAAAATAGTCATGACATTGTCCAACTTCCAAAAGGAGAAAAACTATTATAGAAGAATAAAAAGCATAAATATGGACGAATGTTCGTCGAATTCGTCCCGTGGGCAAACCTACTTGTTAATAAACCCCCCTCTGGTACTTTCTTTCTGACCGTACCACTTTTCGGCATCCTTCGTTGTAGCCTTTATCATTGTAGAAGGAATTAACTATGTCTATATTCTTCTCTGGTTTCAATCCTGGGATTGGTTTGCAGCAATTTCCTCCATTATTCTCTTCCATTTTTCCCTGTCTTGTGCGGCTCTTTTGAGATCTGCATATGATGAGCAGCTTACGTCCACCAACAGGTCCTCCAGGTACTCTCGGCGTGGGCGTCCCCTAGAGTTTGTCCCCTCGATCATACCCTCCATTATGGCATGCTAGAGACCTTCTTGACGTATTACATGGCCGATCCATCTTGCACGCCTTTCGGACAAGGTCCTGAGCAGGTGCCTTCCTCCTTCGATTCCTTGAAGAACTTCCTCATCCGTGATGTGGTCTCTCCAGGAAATTCCTAATAGTCTTCTATAAGAGCACATCTCAAAAGCCTCTAGTCTCCGCTTATCTCTTTCGGATAGGCACCATGTCTCGCAGCCGTACATCAAGATACTCCATACATAGGGGTAGGCAGAAATAATGGACTGCCACACTTTTTTTCCTGACATACTTCTCTCGAATCCTCAACATTCATACATCGTGTCACGCACGCACGTCGATTTTCCCGACTCCTCACGCGGGCGACATTCAATGTTTAATTTATTTAATTGTTTTCCTTGGTCGTCCTCTATTTCTGGTTCCATTTACATCGTAAACATATACTTTTTTACCATTATTTCTTCTTCATTTTTTTCATTATTTTGTTCAAAACTTTTTCATTCGCACCACATTCACTTCTTATATTTTCATTCGACACTCTATTCTACATAGTTTATCTGACATTTGTCTAAGATATCTCATTTCTTCTGCATTTATTTTTCTTTCATTCCATTTTGCCAGTTCCATGCTTCGCTTCCATACACAAGGGTCGGTACAAGAACACCTTTTGCTAAAGTACATATATGTTACAATGAACTAAAACTTTAGTTGATTGTAGCACCTGATGATGCTAACATTTATCAGCAAAACAGCTGTCGAGACAATTTCATAGAAATTAAATCAATTGTGATACATATTTTTTTATTTTATATAAACTTTATAGGTCAACACTGTGGAATTCCATAATGACGAATTTTTGTGAATTAAAACACTGTTTTTTCCACTTTTGAATTTATTTTTCTCGACATGTTTCTAAGGCTTACACCTTCATCATATAAACTATATACTAACTAGTTCGTTGAAATATCAAAGTGTTTCCGCCAAAATAATGGATTATCTAATAAAATATTGTGATATTATAAAAGTGTTCTAAATTTAATAGTTAATAATGTTGAAGTATCATAGTGTTTCGGCCAAAACAATGGACGATATAAAATGTATTTTCGCGTGCATAAAGATTTACTTTGCAAGCTGTATTCTTACGAAGATACTCGTAGTAAGGTTGGGGTCAATGGTCAAAAACCCAAGACGGGGTATTGAACCGGCACCGTCTGCAGCAGACGGTACAATGCCTGCAGTCAACGGAACAGTAGGTTATGTGGGGCAATTGCGAGCAGAAACCGGTAAAGGGTACCGCGCCCGCAACCGGTAGCGGACACAGACGAACCGGTTCGCTCTTCGGACGAAATACAAACCGGGAATCTTGCAACTACCTCTGAATAGATTATGTATTCGCGAAATAATCTTACAACCATAACCGAACGCGTTATCTTACATCAATATATTTCGCGCTATGAATTTGAACTTTAAAACTAACTAACAACTAACCATCACGCCTTCTTTCCGAAAGGGTTAGCAGAAATAAAGGACTGCCACTCTTTTCTTTACAGACATACTTCTCTCGCTTTCTCAGTATTCATACATCGTGTCATTCACAAATCTTCCTCTATTTCTAGTTCCATTTACATCGTTAATATTAATATCATTTTTTTACCATTCATTCTTCATTCATTATTATGTTAATATCACTTTCATTCACACCGCATTAAGTTCTTTTATTTTCATTCGAGACTCTATCATACACAGATTTTCTTCATATTCGTCTAAGAGCGGAAGAAGGTATTATGAACAAAATTATGAAAGGATCGTTGCGTTGGTTCGGACATATGGAGCGCATGAAGAGAGAAAAAATAGTTAAGAAAGTATACGTTAATGATAAAAATGGAGTACGAAGTCGAGGCAGACCGAGAAAAACATGTCATGACCAAATTAATCAAATTTTAAAGGTTGGTCATGTTAGAAGTCGGAAGAATCGACGTGCGTGTATGACTCGGTGTGTCAGGATGGAGTAGTGTGCGATCCATTCTCTCTTCCTACCCCTGCGGGGAAACGGCGTGTTTGTTTGTTTATTCTACTTTCATACTTCTTATGCCACTTCCGTGCTTCGCTTCCATTCATAACGATCGGCACAAGAACATCACTGTGCTCTGCCATTTTAGCTTTTGTGGATAGGTTTTTGTTTGGGATGACAACTTTAAGTACACCATTCACAATTCACATTCAATTCCTTCGTCGTATCAAAACTGCAATGGAGTCTACGCCAACATCCCCAAACAGCAAACTTATAATCTCCAGTCTGCATTCAACGCAGCAGCAAGACCGATAAGGGGTGTGCCGAAGAGTTGTCACATAACACAGCATCTTGAGGAGCTCCATTGGCTGAAATGTCCAAAAAGGATACAATACAACCACTGCTGGACGGTCTTCAAGGCGTTGCATGGTATGGTACCATCTTATATATCTGAACTCTGCATCAACGAGAACCTGAATGCCAGACAGTCTAAATTGCGATCAGATGAGACTTCTGCGATTGGTAGATTAACTGTGCCAAAACGCTGTCCTAGCACAACATTTGGCGACCGAGCCTCCGCGATAGCCAGCCCTTCAGCCTGGAACAATCTTCCAGCAGACATTAAGTGCATTGAGAATCAGTCAGAGTTTAGATCGAAACTCAACGCACCTTTTCAAATTATCCTTTCCTGATAAGAAGGGTTGATCAACTGCGTTGGGTGCAGCCCTCATTCTAAATTTGGTTTTTATTAACTAGTTCACAAAACGGAACATTTCCTACAGCGCTCTTGAGATGAGTAATTGGACCATGGATCATTTTCGCACCACGTACACTCTAGTGGATAATACGCATCCACAAAGACGACAATTGTCGAAAATTGGAATTCACGATGGCGCTTCACTCGAGCTAGCTGTGGCGCTCATATGCCCGAAATCATATTTAAACATAATGGCATAAAATTACCTATTAAATAAAGCCAATATCATAGACATTAACATTATTTTAATGTGTTCTTTTTTTTCATTTTGAATATTTATTGTATACCTCTAAAAAAACACTTTATGTATTATTCAAATTGTTGGCTCCCCCAACCATTCTTTCTATACCCCTTTCCACTTTTTGTTTCCGTTTTTACAACAAGGATCGATTAAATATAGACATTTGATAACGCCTAAGGATTTTTGTAACGCCTAATTTCAAGGTAGCGCTAACTCAAATATCGTTAACGTTTGCATTGAAGATATGTAGCATACTTTTTTATATGTACTCGTAGCTGTTGTGGCGATGTCAATGTGGCGACCGGTTAAACAGATTCAGGTTACTGTACCGAAACTGGTTCCAGTTTTCGGGAACAGCAAGAGCTAACTGCGGCAGATGCGACACGATCAATCATTTTTTGTGGATGGATTTTTATTGAGGTCGGTATCACCGACACCAGAACATCTGGCCGGGCGGCCGACTGCGAATTTAATTAGTCGCTGTCAATCGACGTGTTCTCTTAAATTATAACAGGAAATCAAGAGATGCGTCTGCAGGTAATGGAGCGTTCACACAAATAAATTTAAAACGCGTCAAATACAAATGTGACCATCTCTTTATAATGGTATAATAATGAGTTTTTACATTTGCGTCCATTAGAAAATGTATTAAAAATTCTAATAAAATTGATTTAAATCATTGGTTTAAATATTAATAATAAAAAACAACAACAAAATTTGAATAAATATAATTATACTTTGTATTACAACACTTTTTATTTTCACTGAATTCAGACATGTTTCGGTTACAAGTAACCTTTATCAATGTATACAATTTTAACAATCAAAGAAAACAGAGCGATCCTTTGTATTTATCGATTTTCGTAATGTGCCAGAATTATTCCAGTTTCCTTCACTTTATGGCCTTGACAATTTATTTCTCTTTCTTCATTCGCTACAGTACTTCCTTGTTTGTGACTCTCTATGTCCATGATAAATATTTTAAATATTCTACGATACACCCACATTTTAAAAGCTTTTTGGTAATACTCGTAGCTTTTGTCAAGGTCCATGTTTCCGTACTGTAGAACAAGACGGGTAATTATATAGAGACTATATTTTTATATTTTATTTTATATTATTTTACTTATAGGGTCTTTCAATAGGGACGCTCCATTTTTAATCGCTCGTGCAGAATGTCCATTGTGGCGTGCGCTGTGTGCTACGTAGCACCGCACACTGGATCTTAGGGGTCGAACTCCGAATTTTGATAGATTTTTTTAAATTAGGTCCTCTGTGTAATTCCAAACCACTTTTGTCTTTGAACTTTTTTGATATAACTGCTAATTTCCAAGAAAAAAAATGTTTTTTTTTTTTTGTAAATGATCATCGCGTTCCTTTACAAAAGAATGGAGTGATTTTAGCATAATTGTGATGCATCTAACAAAAATCCGAAACCACTCTATACTCGTAACAATTAATCAAGATTTATAATGTCTGCTGCTTTAAACGGACAGAGATATGAAGTAGATGTCGTAACAAGTAATGTAGAAGATTATGCCCTCTATAATCCTTTCTAAGTTTGTTTTCAGGTATCCACCTGATTCCGAAATAATTGCAAAAATCAGTTTTGCTTCATACAAAAAAAACAACAACATTCTTTTCTTGGAAATTAGCACTTATATAAAAAAAAGTTAAAATTCAAAAGTGGTTTGGAATCACACAGAGGACCTAATTTAAAAAAATCAGGGCAAAATTTGGAGTTCGACCCCTATGTCCATGTTTTTGCCAAATGGATCCAGTGTGTGCCGTACTGTTGGAACCATATGTTGTCGGTATCCATATCATTCAGTTTAAGCTGCAAGAGTCTCAAATTTATCCATTAAACGACGTATTGTGGACTCTGCAGGACGGTCATGAATGCCATGAATTGGCGAACAGAGCACTGATTTTGATAATATTTTTTAACAATTACAACGCGTTGTTGAAGCGTGTAGCATTTCATGATAAAAAGTCAAGACTAAATAAGTATTCTTGAAATTTGACAGACGTCGCTTTACTAAAATGGCTGCTATACGCTGTCAAAGTTTGAGCGTCTCTATTGAAAAACCCTTTGAGCACCAGGATACACCACCTGCAGCGAAGCCACGGCGGTCATTTGACCGAAATATATTCCATATATAATGTTATTAAATTACCTTTAAAATTAATCAAAAATGTCACTCTGTTGTTGTTTTATTTCATTGCAAAATTTGAGCGCTCTTAATGAAAAACCTTAAATATACCTACGAGTATATGCACAACGTTGAATTCTCAATCAAAATATAAAAACTCATATAAAGTTGGAGCATTGTATTTTTTTTAATTAAACGAATATTTATAAGGAACACTTACTAATTATTGTAAAAGTTACACTAGTCAAATCCATTCATTGAATATTTGAAACTCATATTTTGAATATGTTTTATTTTTTGTGAGCTTAGATACTTTGCTTATAAAAGGACGGACAAAGGGTCTGGCAACCTCGTGAGTGACGAGAACATTCGGCAACAGCGGGTAAAGTGACTATTAAAATGTAAAAATAGTCCCTTCATCTCGGCTGACTGGCGGGAACTGGTTTAAAAATGGTGTGAAGTCATTATCGGAGACAGCACAGCATATTTATTGCGGAGATGATATCCTAATGAATGCAGATTAATCCCAAACCCGTTGTAACATTTCATTAATCGATTTTGACTTAAGTCGCCCACTGAAAATATTTAGGGTAAACCCACACCGAAGCGATTCGCTTAGTGATAAAATTTTCAACATAGCGAGGCGCGAAGCGTGCAATGGCACTCGCGAGAGTACAGTTTATTCACTTTATATTATAGGAGAATATTTTCAATAGTGTGAGTAACACCGCCTAAATTGGTTATACAGAGCAATCTGATTGGTTCCTGTGTCTAAGTAGGCGGAGAACACTGATGAATGGTGATTAGAAAATTACTACTATGTTGAAATTAGGAAAATTAATTAATTTTAACGGTGGAAGGACATGTTTTTGTGATTTTGTTTCAGATTTATAGTAACAAAACAAATTTACAAGAAAATGGAATCTTCCAGACACCATTAGCCGGGACACACAAATAATTATATGAAAACAATGAATTTCTTTGATTTTTAACAGTTTAGCATCATTATGAATATTAGTCCCACCCTTAATTGTTTTTCCAAAAGGAAACAATATCCAACAATAAAATTTTCAGGGACATTATATGTGTGTGTTTAAGCTGGTAGCATTTTTATTATAAAAAAAACATTTCTTCTATGTTTGCCATACTTTGTGTTGTATATGTTTTATTTGTCTTTTTTTATATAATTTGTATATGCAACACTAACTTTAAAATTCAAATTCAAATTACATATCAGACATGTTTCGGACAACCGACCGGTCCTTCTTCAGTGATACATATCATAACTAACTAACTAACTAACTTACCATCACGCCGTCTCCCCGGAGGGGTAGGCAGAAATAATGGAACGCCACACTGTTCTGTCCTGACATACGGCTCTCGCTTCCTCTACATTCATACATCTTGTCATGCACGCACGTCGATTTTTCCGACTCCTCACGTGACCGACATTCAATATTTGATTGATTTGATCGTGCCACGTTTTCCTCGGCCTTCCTCTATTTCTAGCTCCGTTCACGCCGTTTACATATATACCTTCTTTACCATTCTGTCTTCACTCATTCTTTCCATGTGTCCAAACCATCTTAATGACCCTTTCCTTATTTTGTTCATAACACTTTCATTCGCACCACATTCACTTCTTATACTTGCATTTGTCACTCTATCATAAACAGATTTGCCACACATTCGTCTTAGAGATCTCATTTCTACTGCATTTATTCTACTTTCATCCTTCTTTTGCCAGTTCCATGCTTCACTTCCATACATAAGGGTCGGCACAAGAACACCATTGTGCACTGCCATCTTAGCTTTTTTGGATAGGCTTTTGTTTGCGATGACAACTTTAAGTGCACCATTTATTCTGTTGCCTGCCCCAACCCTTCTTTCAATATCCTTCTCCACCCTCCCATCCTTTGTAAACATACTTCCTAAATAAACAAATTCATCCACTTGTTCCAGATTTTCACCGTTTACACTAATGTTGCAGACTGTCATGCTTCCTTCTTTTTCGAAAATCATTACCTTAGACTTATTCACATTCATCATCAAATCGTATCACTTGCATACCTCATACATACTAGACACCAGGGCTTGCAGTTCGTGCTCGTTGTCTGCAAGTAGCACAGCGTCGTCCGCATACAACAAACAGCTTACTGACACACCTTCCATTTTTGCACCTGCTTCCAACCCTTTCAGCTCTTTCATACACTTGTCCATATATAGATTAAACAACCATGGAGACATTACACACCCCTGTTTGACACCTTTATTGATATCAAACCAGGCTGTAAGATCCCCATTTACTCTGACACTAGCAGTGCTTTCTGTGTACAGCGATGTAATTGCCGTGATCAGTTTTGTGTTTATTCCATATTCCGACAATATTTCCCACAGTTTACCTCTGTCTACGCGATCATATGCTTTTTGCAAATCGACAAACGCACAGAAGAGTTTGCGGTTTTTGGCCATAAACTTCTCTGTCACTGTACGAAGTGCAAAAATTTGGTCCATGCATCCTCTGCCATTCATAAAAGCGCCTTGCACATCCCAAACTCTATCACTCGTCGTCTTTCCTACTCTTTCTATTAAAATTCTGCCATAGATTTTACCAACAACACTCAAAATACTAATAGCTCTGTAGTTTCCACATTCCATATGGGATCCTTTTCCTTTGTACAGAGGCAAGATAACTGCTCTCCTCCAGTCGAGTGGGGTATATCCCTCCTCCAAACATTGGTTGAACAGTTTACATATCCATGCGGAAACTACTTCGCCACCGTTTTTGATAAATTCTATAGCGATGGAGTCATACCCTACAGCTTTTCCACTTTTCATTGCTTTCACAGATCTTTCAATCTCATTCATACTTATTTTTTCTGTATTGTCATTTATACCAATCGCGTTTACACCAGTTCTAATGCTTTCATCAACACTTGTATCACCACCATACATTTCTTTAAAATACTCCATCCATCTCTCTTGTACGATCTTACTTTCCGTTAACATTCTTCCCTCACTATCCAAAATTGCTTTCACACATCCGCTTTCAGGAGGATTTCGGGCTTTCTTCACTTCCTTCCAAAACATTTTAATATTGTCCCCGAAGTTTTTTGTCATTTTGAGCCCTTCTTCCTCCCTCAGCTTTTCTTTTTGCGCTTTCACTACCGACTTCACTTTCTTCTTGCATACCTTATACAAATCTTTTGCACTTTCATACTTACCTCTGTCATTCTTATTTATCGAAAGCATATTCAACCAAGCATCCTTCTTCTCTTTAATTGCACTCTTTACATCATCATTCCACCACGCATCCCCTTTCCTTCTTCCTTGTACACATACACCACACGATTCTTTCGCATATCATAAAGATACATATTTAAAATATAATATTATAAAATTGTTTCAAATATGATCAGTTTTGACAGATGTTATCAAATCTGATCATACTCGTATTTGTAAACAATTTTATAATATTTTAAATATGTATCTTTATAATATGTATCACTGAAGAAGGACCGGTTGTCCAAAACATGTCTAATATGTATTTTTTTAAAGTTAGTGTTGTATATACAAAGTATATAAAAAAGGAAAAGACAAATAAAAGAAATATGTTTGTTTACTTCAATGTTTGAGTATAAAATATTATTGAAACATTTTCTTTCTTTTTCTATTCATAAAAATTAAATAATAACAGCGTCTAGTTTTTTTTTTGTAAGCGCTCTGTCACTCACACTATTGAAAAAAATCTCCCCGAAGTGAACGCACTCTACGCCCTACATTGATTCGCTAGGTTGCTTGCAGCATACCTCTTAGCACCAAGCAAGGCTACTTCCATTGTGACCCCACCCTTAAGCAACACACATCCTTTCTTTTCATCATCCTAATAATGAGATTTTATATCTGATCAAATTGAGGATGGTATCTTCTTCTTCTTCGCGTGCCGTATCAGGTCCCCCTGACGTTGGCAATCACTCCGGCGAAGGCTTCTCTATCTTGCGCAACCCGGAACAGCTCCCCCACATGTCTCATCCCGGTCCAGTCTCTTATGTTGCACAGCCAAGACGTTTGCCTTCTACCAGGACCACGCTGCCCCTCAATTTTTCCCATCAGTATTAGTTGGAGCAAACTGTATTTATCTCCCTGCAGAATGTGACCCAGATATGTCTTTAAGAAAGCCCTAGAAAACTAAAAAATGAAAGTGAAAGTCAATGACGAATGCATCAATAATATAAGATATGCCGATGACACCGTCATCCTGGCCGATAGCATCCCAGGTCTTCAGGAGCTCCTTATGAGCATTAGCAATGCAGGAGAAGAATTGGGACTAAACATTAATATAAAAAAGACAAAATGGAGGATGGTATAAAAGTTTTATACTATTGAGTTAAATTTTCAGTGCTAGTCTTAATAAAAAAATACTCCGTAACCTCATTGATAGCCCATACATCTTAAAGTGTAATGGTTTCAATTCGCCGAAGACATATTCTCGCACTAGGAGACACGATCTGCTGTGCATATCGCATACCAGAACAAATAACCTGGACATTCAATATTTGATTAATTTGATCGTGGCACGTTTTGCTCGGTCTTCCTCCATTTCTAGTTCTATTTACATCGTTTACATATTTTTTTTACCATTCTTTCTTCATTCATTCTTTCCATGTGTCCAAACCATCTTAACGACCCTTTCATTATTTTGTTCATAACACTTTCATTCGCACTACATTCACTTCTTAAATATGCATTTGACACTCTATCATATACAGATTTATCACACATTCATCTTAGAAATCTCATTTCTACTACATTTATTCTACTTTCATCCTTTTTTTGCCAGTTCCATACTTCACTTCCATACATAAGGGTCGGCTTTTGTTTGCGATGACAACTTTAAGTGCACCATTCATATTTTATTAGAAACCATGTTTAATAATCATGTTGTGAGCAAAACTAAATAAATAAAATCTGTAACGAGATAGAATAGTGAAATATTTTTTTGATGGAATGCTTTGCGTACGATACGCAAATTCCACGCGCCACCATTGGAACGACTCTGAGATAGGGGCGGATCCCGTATTTCCGAAGATGCACGAAGATGCAACTCCAGGAAGCACCGCGCGGCGCTGCCGTCGTCACCACAACCCCAAAGGCGGAGCAATGGCCTTTAAAAGGCCATACATTCCGACGGATCGTCACATTCTTCTCGGGCTAGAGTACTCTAGTAGTACTACTGAACGAGCGTCTCGGGGCATGGCGTTAGCCCTTGTTTAGTTGATACCCTAGCTAAGTGGGCCTCCTTGTGAGGGGTCCATGCTAGTGGTACTCCGTACCCGGATAACCCTCTCCCTGTGTGGGAGGTAGGCTTGGGGAAAGTCCCTGGATAACCCTCCCCCTGTGCGGGAGGTAGGTCAGTAGCACCCTGCACCGCGGATAACCCTCTCCCTGTGTGAGAGGTAGGCCGGCGGTAATCCCTTGGATAACCCTCCCCCTGTGCGGGAGGTAGGCCAACGGCAACCTGCGATCCTGGATATAGATCCTCCTTGTGTGAGGATAAACGCCAGAGGAAACCTGCACCGCGGATAACCCTCTCTCTGTATGGGAGGTAGGCCGCCGGTATCTGGATAACGACCCTCCCGGTGTGGAGACGGAGCCAGCGAACGAGAGTTTATATTGAACGAGAGATCTGCGTACGGCGAGATCGATAAAACTCTATCGGCCACCCCTGTACTGCATTCCAGGGTGGATAACGGCGGCGTCCGTTTATGATCTGATTGTCTCGGGGTTTATTACACCCCAGCCGCCTGTCCCCGACGCATAACTGTAAGTGTTGTAAAATGTGTCTATTTTTTATAGCTTCAGTGTAAACAGACTTTTACGTAATGTTATGCTTAAGATGTTTAAATCTAATCATTCAACTGTGTACATGCCAATATAGAGAGAACCTTACAAAATTAATAATTAACTGATGTTATGGATTTGATTTATTGGATCCCGTGTCGGTTACAAATCTTAAAATTTTGAGTTATACCGTTTTCATTCCTACTGAAATTTTCATACGTTTTTTTTATTACCGTACTTATTCTCGTTAAATTAAGATCAACAGACATAACGTGTGTGTTTTTAAACAGAGCAATTTATAACTGAATTATTGTAAACACGCATTCAATCAGCTTCCTTTGGATTATTTGAAAGCAGAAAGCAGACTCAGGTTGATCGCGTATACGAATTTAGTTTATTTGTCAACATTTTAAATTTCACGTTTAATGAAAACTCGTGAATGTTTATAATTACTTTCTTGTAAATTGTGTGAGTTATTTGTATATCATGGTAAAGATTCATATCTTGAATAACTTGTATTCTTTGAATTCTTTTATATAATATTTTTGTTTCAGGTAAATTCTAAAAACGAAAATATTTTTCTAAATAATAAATTTCAAACTTAAATTATTCTGTTTATAAAACACTTTGTATTTAACGTAGGATTCGTATAAAACATTGGTTTCCAATCTTTTCTGGGCCACCGCCCCCTTTTCAAGAAAAATAAACATTCAACACCCCCCTCCCATAAAAGTTTTTCAAAAAAGAGAAAATGATTACAATACATACAATAACAAAATAAACCAATATTTAAGTTTAATTTGCTTTATTAGTACCTACGTGATTAGCGTATTTTTGTCTTTTTAGACTATATTTTTTTATCTGCCCACGCTCTTTTTTTTCTGGGTCTTCTACTGCCCCCCTGAAAGTCTCAAACGCCCACAAGGGGGCATTATCGCCCACTTTGAGAACCTAGATTATAAAATATAATGGATTTCAAATTATGTTACACTATTGATATATAACTAACTAACTAACTAACCATCACGCCGTCTCCCCGAAAGGGTAGGCAGGAAGAATGGACTGTCACACATTTACTGATGCGGCACTCCATCCTTCTCTTTTCGCCCCGCGGGAGACGCGGTGTGATGGGTTGCGAACCTCATCGCCACCAATAGGCATCTCCCGCGCACACTTCGATCGTCCACCCACAAAATAAATCTAAAACAAATAATAAAAAATACAATGATATAAAATAAAATAACAAAATAATAATAATTTAACACAAAATGTTATTTTTAGATGGTGCACATATTGTCTATTTAATTTATGTTCCACGAATCCACCGTTTTTTTTTTATTTAGCACATAATGTAATAACACATAATGTTTTTTTCGATGTTGCACATGTTGACATGGACGATCCGGACTTTTGTGTTTATTTAATTTATGTTACACGTATCCACCGTTTTTTTTTAATTAGCTGTAATTAGGCACTTAACCAGCAAGAACTTTAAAATAATATTGAAGAAATTATTCAAATTGTCATTGGAACAAATGAAAAATTTCTTTTTACACCTGTCAAAATTCTTTATAAAAACGATAAAACTAATATAATTTTAACAGCAAAACAGTACAAACGTATTACGTGCCACAATTAACTATTATAATGTGCGGCAACAGTTAAATTGACCAAAACAATTCACTTAAACACGAAATATCTCCAAATTTACAGGAGCACCGCACCACATGAACCAAACCAAATTTTCAAAATCAGAAACAGAAAAATTGATGTATATTTATTAGATAATACATTTTTCAAACGTTATATATAAATATATTAGCTGTAATAAAATTTTAAATCCATTATATTGCGTACGAATCATCTTAAATAACTTTAATGCCAATACCTATAATAAATTCAGTAATATTTACATAATAATTTTTGTATAAAATCATGTTTACCACAGCCTGATATGTATGTATATATAAAGGACTCAGTTTGCAATAGTGTCAGCAGTCTGTCGATGCCAGCGAGCCTGGCGAAACCGGTCGCTGTCCAATTTAATAACCAACTTATTTAGTTTTTTAAGAAGTAAACGGTTTCGCTTCAACCGAGTTTCATCAGCAAAACAAACTCATAAAACACAAAACCGGTTGATACACTAAAAAAATGGTAAAAACATGTTATGTAAATGTTTTCATCTGTCACCATTTTGTTCATGTTTATTCAAATCAAGTCAACTTTCAAATCAAACTTAAAAATCAAGTCATATTTATCGCCGATATCTCATAATTTATTACAGACAAAAATATTTTTTTAGCATAGAGAATTCAGAGAAGGGCACGACAATTTAAAAATAGAATGAAAAAAAACAATGACAAACATTTACAGTATGGCCGGATAGTACAGTTATTGTTTGGCTGGCTACCAAGAGATACATTTTGTGTGCATATTAATATTCCCGATACAAAGTCTCCTCTCTGGATATCGTCTATTTTCCGTTTCACTAAACTGTTAAATTAGTTTTAGTTTTAGCTGAATTATATTAGAATGGACCCAAAATTAACATTAACTAAACGGCATCAATACGTTGTATCAATGTATTTAATTATTCAAACTGAAATTGACGACTAGCAGATGCGTATTTTTATTTTCAATTCAATCAATTTGCTTGTTTGGATTACATTTTAACAAATAAATTTGAAAAATGAAAACCTGTTAGGTTAAAAAAACAAATAGGTCTTTTCTTCTATGTTCGCCATACTTTGTGTTGTAGATGTTTCATTTGTCTTTTTCTTTTTATATATTTTGTATATTATACAATTTTGACAGATGTTATAAAGATCTTAATAACATCTGTCAAAATTTATCATATTTGTAAACAATTTTATAATATTTTAAATATGTATCTTTATAATAAGTATCACTGAAGAAGGACTGGTTGTCCGAAACATGTCTTTATAATTTTAATACTGTTGTATACACAAAGTACAATATATAAAAAAAAAATAGACAAATATGCCTTGTTTATTTAAATAATTCGAATAGTTTCTATTGTATGTTTTAATAAAGTATTCTTAATATGAAAGGTTGAACTAAAATTGGCACTAAAAAAACTAAGTTATCAGTTTCATTATATACGAGTATGTCGTATAGATCGAAACTGTATACTTAGTTTGATTTTGTTTGTATTAATTGCCTATTTTACTTCAACCATTCAAATATTATTTTTAAATAAAGTAACGTAACTTTATATCATCATCATCATTAGCCATTAGTCGTCCAGTGTTGAAATAGACCTCCCTTCCCTACTTACACGACTATGCCATACTGTGGATTTCGTAATGACATTTTTTATGATTTAAAATATTATTCCACTTTTGTGTTAATTTTTCTCGACATGAATCTTAAAAATCACGTCGAGAAAAATTAACTCAAAAGTGGAAAACGATGTTTTAATTCATTAATGTTTGTCTTATCAAAATTACGTATCTCGATATAAAGTAAGTAATTTTTTTTCTCGATTAGTTTTTCGTAATCGGTGTATTAGCAAGATGAAAAGGAGAGCATATTTTTAAAAGGTCTTAAATCAAAATAATTAGCATGAAGCAACGTTTCCATTAAGCTCTAAAGATAACACACACGAGCGGTGGGATGTTGATAAAGCTAGCGGAGCAAAACAGCGAGAGATCTTCAACTACAGGGTGACTGCAAACTGATTTACAGAATTTATTCCATATTTTTTGGAAATGAAATTTAAGAATTACTAAAATATCTAAGGATTAACAAGTTTTCGATTTGAAATTAAAATTGTTCACAATAAGACAATTTTTATTAGTAGGTATTTTTTTTCTAATTTCTTTTAAAAATTAATTCACCATGAATACGCACGCAAAATTATTCTTAAATCTAATTGTGGGTACAATTAGATTTAAGAATGGTACGTATATTAACAAATATTTCATAGACCAGTTATGCTGCTGGCCGATTTAAATCAGAAAAAAATGTACCGAGGATGTTTGAAGAGCGAATCACGTCTATAATAAATTTAAATAAATAAATGGTTGATTTTTAATATACTTTATATACAACACACACTTATTAAAAAAAACATGTTTCGGACACACAAGTGATATTATATAAATATCCTTCATCAGTGATATTACATAAATATAAATATAAAAAAATATAATTTTTTTTTCACGAATGTGGTCAGTTAAATTAATAAAAATTAAATATTACCTATATTATTATTCAAGCTTTTTGTGTGCGGAGAACGTATATTTTTTGTTATTCATAATAAAAAGTTGTGATTTCTTTATACATTAAGTTTGAATAATGCCTATATAATTATACTTATTACACAAAATAATTCATTTTTGGAAACAATTGGTATTGTTTTAAATGCTTTCCAAAGAACACATAAATTTATAAGTAAACCAAACGAAATCTTTAATTAATATACTCGTTATTTTATTACTCCTATGTTTTAACAAAATATTGTTTAAGTAAACAAATGAAATACAAATACTAACAAATACGTGATTAAAATTTACTGCTCAGTACGCACAATTCTCGTGATAATAAGTGTGGAAAACAAATTCTAGGCTAATGTCGTAAAAATCACAATAAATCTGCAGTTTTAGAGACTAAGTGAGCTCTATAAAAGCTTCGTTTCTGTAAAAAAAAATTGCAAAGAGAAAATAATAATTGGAAAAGGGGTCAGGGAATTTACGATCGCACTGTGTCGGATTTCCTCTCATGCGGGAGGGAGCCAAAAGTTGGCTTAGGGAACATTAAAAACACCAGCGGACCAAATACATACATTCACCGTCTATATTATTATTTACACGCTTGACTTACATCAGTACTTTATGAAAAATGTGCATAACTGTCTGATATAAATCAAATGTTTCTTTAAATATAACCAAATTCTGTATTTCCATCGGTAACTGATGTTCTAGAATACTTAACAGTCATTTTGTTGTAATAAAAGCATGTTACCTTTTAAAATAAATCTAACTAACTAACTAACGAACCATCACGCCGTACCCCCGAAGGGGGGAAAAAATAATGGACTGCCACAATTTTCTTTCCTCTCTCGTTCATATTATCTCGATTCCTCAACATTCAAACATCGTGTCATTCACGCGCGTCGATTTCGCTGACTTCTCACTTGGCCAATATTCAATATTTGATTTATTTGATCGTGCCACGTTTTCCTCGGTCTTCCTCAATTTCTTGTTCCATTTACATCATTAACGTATACTTTTTTAACCATTCTTTTAATATTCATTATTTTCATATGTCCAAACCGTCTTAATGATCCTTTCATTATTTTGTTCATATCATCATCATTCTCACATCATTCACTTCTTATATTTTCATTCGACACTCTATCATACACAGAGTATACTCGTACACACATTTTTCTAAGAGATCTCATTTCTACTGCATTTATTCTACTTTCATCCTTCTTTTGTCAGTTACATGCTTCGCTTCCATACATAAGGGTCGACTAGAACTCCATTGTGCACTACCATCTTTGCTTCAGTCGATATATTTCTATTTGCGGTAATTTAAAAAAAATGTAATTCAAATATTGACGCCTAAGTTAATGAAAAATAATTTGTGAATAAAAACAATTTCTAAATTAAATCTTTTTGAAAATGGTTCAACAACAGATAATTAATTTTATAATTTTAATTTGATCCATTATAATAAATCCTGCAAGTATGGGATTACATTCGATTGGGCTGAGATAACCAAACCGCAGAGCTAAAAAAAAGAATTTGACTAACCTGGGCAGCTTTCGGTAACATGAGTTACATCCTTAAAAACCGAAAAATATCGATCAACCTGAATCGAAAAGTCTATGAAGCCTGCGTTCTGCCAGTTGGCACTTATGGTCAAACAAAGTGCCGAGAAACTACGAGTGACCCAAAGAGCCATGGAATGAGCCATATTAGGAATAAGCCTAAGAGACAGAGTCAGAAACGATACGAATAACCTGGATGCAGTTTGCACAGGACAGAGTGACATGGAAGCGAATGGAGGAGGCCTTTGTCCAGGAGTGGACGGGAATAGGCTGAGGAAGAAAAATAAGAAGAAGTATGGTAGCATTGAGATATCATTTATCTGTGTAAATTTAATATTGGACAGTGATCCAAATAAATTAGGCCCGCAATGTATTCAGGCCGGTCCAATAGTCTGGGAAATGTTTCATCAAACCCGTGACTGGCCGATATTATGACGATTTGTGCATTTATTTATAAAGTAATCGCTCGCCAGGGCCGGCCAAGTCCGGCCCTCTCAGCGTTCAGCGTCTGTCGTGGGCACTGGGTCGGATATGGACGGTAATTTATATGGAAGAATGAAGATGGGGAAAAGATAACACTTCTTGTTGCGTGCATAATTAAGACCAACGGTCCAAAGCGTCTTGAAAACAGATTGTTTTAGTATTCAGTGGAATATACAGGGTGTGAAAATTACCTTTATGGTGTCTTGTAACAGAGCCATTGTGTCCCGACAGAATGCGCTGTGAAGAACATCTTGCCTCAAATATTTTATATTGTTTGTAATAATATGGCCGAGCCATAGAGGGCTCCCTCCGCTTACCCGAAGCTGTTTTAGGCGCAGCGGCGCCTTTCGTCAGCTTCACTCGTGCACTCCCTAGGCCCGTCCCCCGTCCATGCGGGACTTACGTTAAAAAAATTATAATATATGTATATTTGCAACCAAGGGGGACCCAGACCACATTTAAGCTACGCTACTCTCCCTCGATGTCCCGCCGTACACACATAGCAATACAACAGCAAAAGAAAATACACAATTGATACATAAATAACATATGTTAGAGAAAGCTTTAAACATTCATATTGTTTGTAATGTCTGTTGAGATAAAAAACTTATTTGATATATCGTTCTTCCAATTATGAAGGTGTAGGGCCTCCGCAACATGTCGAGAAAAATAAACTCAAAAGTGGAAAAAACAATTTTTAATTCATAAAAAATTCGCCATTTTGGAATTCTACAGTATTAGGCCTCAAGTTTTTCTAAAATTATGTATGAATGTAGAGGAAGTTCGAGAGGTATGTCAGGACAGAGCAGTATGGCGGTCCATACTATCTGCCTACCCCGACGGGGAAACGGTGTGATCGTTAGTTTAGTTAAGTAAAAAAAATCACTGTAAAACCGATAATGTAAACGCGTTTTTATTATACGAGTATATTTTATCAGCAATCTGAAAATAGATAAAATAGTGTATTGTAAACATTTTTAGTTAAATAAACTCAATTAAGTGGAACTAAACAGCGTTTAATTTCATGGAAATCCATTGCATCAATCAGAATCATTTAGCTTCCACAATCTTGGGAGAATGAGAATTGTGCACGTATGGACGTGTTCAATTCGCCTCTCCGAGGTCCTCGACCTTCGTTGTTAGAGGGCACACGAGAAAGCACATAAATGAATGAAATAATAAAAATCTCATTTGAAATAAACTTCTGCGAATTCAGGTCATACGAAGAGATTACAAAAAAGTACAAGCAATAAAAGATGTAAAAAATGCTATTCAAACGAAGGATGCGAATAATGAAATGTCTGCTCCTGTCAACATGCGAGAATTTATGTAGAAAAGAGAATGCGAGGTCAGGAAATGTAATAACTCTAAAATAAAGAGGCTATTACTTTGTAAACTAGGTATATTATAACACAATAAAAACAAATGCATAATTACTATTCTGCTGTTATCTTATTTAACAGGTACCGATGAAACAAACAATGATCAAAAGGCAAATATATATGATCCAATCAAATCATGATTTAATTGTATCTCAATAGAGACAAAGATGTAAATTGGAAACTGAATATGGTTGATCAAGGTGTTTATAGGACTTATGACCTGTCATTGGTTGGGTTTTCATCTATGGAGATTTAAATCTCCATAGATGGCGTTAGTATGTAGATTATATATAGAGTAATCTTAAAAAGATTAACATATGTAATCAAAATCTTCATAGATGGCACATTGAAACTGACATGTGAAATCTGGCATAGGACTTTAACATATATACAACTTCCAAAAATTTGTCATACATGGTCATAAACAAAGGTGGAATGGGGAATGTTGTAATTACATAAAGCGTGCGCTTAACCCAACCAATGACAGGTCATAAGTCCTGTAAACACCTTGATCAACCACATTCTGTTTCCAATTTGCATCTTCGTCTCTGTTGAGATACAATTAAATCATGAATTGATAACCAACGGCGGGTGAAATCCAGTATTCGTATACAAGTATAAGTATACATTCACAAAAAAAATCAATTCAGTTTATTTTCTCAAAAGATTATTACAAACAACAATTATATTATAGTTTAAGGCATATATTGAGAACGCATGAGTGGTTCCATTTAATGGAATGCAAGACAATTTTAGATAAACTTAAGGCGTTAACACTATGGAATTCCACAGAACATGAAGATGGCGGAATTCTCAAATAATTCCCTGATAAGTTTGAAAAAATGGGTAACTGTGAACCCTTCTTCTTCTTCCTCCTCCTCTTAGTTTAGGTCGTATGACCTGGGATGATGATGTCCAGCCATCTCTCAATCTCTTCGGCGGCCTTCCTGGTAATCTCTTACTGCTTGGGTTTTCATCTTTAACAATTTTTGCAATTCTTGTATTCTCCATGCGGTCCACGTGGTCTCTTCAAAAGCGCCTTCTGCTTCTTCCCCATCTCACTATGTCCTCAACACCACAGACAGACCTTATCCGTTTCATTTCTGATCCGATCTCTGAGGGTTTTGCCTGCAATGGAGCGTAGGGTTCGCATTTCTGCTACTCTAAGAAGGTTCTTAGTTCTATTGGTATCAGCTCTGACCTCTTTTCCATACGTCATGATGGGGCGAACGCATGCATTGTATATCTTGTCTTTACTTTCGGTTAGCATGCATTTGTTCAGTTTCCAGTTTGCATCTTCGTCTCTATTGAGATACAATTAAATTTTTGATAATGCCTTAGTTAGGAAAATTTTGTCATTCTTATTAAATATATTAAAACTTCTGTAAATCAAACGTTTTCATATGTATTATTTGTTATAAATGGAGTTTAAAATCATTGTTCAAGAAACAATAAATAACTGAAATAGCCTTGGTGATAGTGTACACGCGGTACACAAATATTTCAAGTAAATTATGGATTTCCCGTTTCGTATATCTGACCTCTTTAAAAAAATTGGGACAAAAATAAATGCATCAGTTAGTAAATTGATAGTAAATGTTCGCGTTTCCCGATTTGATGGTCAAACAAAGTCCTTCAAATTTATTTTTAACACTCGAACGCTTTTATATTGAATTATCGGACAGTTGGCTGAATTAATAGGACGTTGACTCACCGTGAAAGCGAGAAAATTGTTTGCGTTATTATATGAAAACATTTCATACCATGATTTGTAAAAATATCATTTTGATATATCGAGAATTTGCAGCTTGTCGAGTGAAAGAAGAGGCTACACTGAAGAATGATTTGTATACTCTAGACAGATTTGATCACCAATTCAGAAGTCTCGAGAAGAGCTCATTGCAGCAATTGAAATGCATTAAAGTTCATAAAATTTCCTATCAGGGTAACATATTTCATAAAGACAGACATTACATCCTACAACTAATGATAATGGTCAAGATTGAAGGACGACGTGGTTCTAGCTGAAGGCGAACGTCTTGACTCCACAGCTTTAGGGTGCGGCATGGCGCGAAGGGTATGAAGAGTTCTAAAAAAGAACTCGTATAATGAGCGAGTTCCTTAATAGGATCGAGTTCTTAATATGAATGTTCAATCCGTATTATCCGTATATCCGTTCAATTTGTAGTTGTATTCGAGAATGAAAAACAGCAAATATTTTTATATTTTCTCGTCCGAACAAAAGTTACAAGAAAAGGCAAACAAAATCGCCAGAGGGTCATATTTTTGCCACTGGCTCTAAACATGTGCAATTCAACAGAGCTGTTCCGTTACGCAGACACTTGATAGCTTCTCCCGCAGACATTTCAAGTTTTACTGCAGGTACTAATGGCTGTGCAGTGTCAACACCTGCAGTTTCCTGACAAGAGGGCATTCTTCGGCGGTAAATTTTATAACTTGTTGTTTCACGCCTTCCGGTTTTAAAATAGTTTCCGGAATCCCGGAGTCGCGAGTTTACCGTTCATCATGGCGCCATTCGGCTAATGACGCTGAAACAACAGAATTAGAATAGATTTTATACTGAGATACACGTTTCTATATACAAGTGTGATATCATTTATTTAATCATTTATTTATTTTAAACATATCTAAAGCGTTACAGATTTTTTTTCTTCCAATAATCTAAAGATACACAATAATAAGAGATACACAATAATAAGTAATACATATACGTTACATATACGTTAGAGATACACAATAATAAGTAATACATATTAGATTGATAAAAAGAGCGAGAAACATAAAAGCCGTGCCACACTGTTTTAAACAAGCTCTCCACATCGGTCTCCACCAGCGTTTTAAAACTGTGTAGACACTTGTTTTAAACCAAAATTCGTTTGACCTTCAACAAACTTTGTGGACGGACGAGCATAGTATGCGTGTGGACCCACCGTTTAAACACGCATTCCACATGTGGAGAGCTTGTTTACAACAGTTTGTGGACGCTACACTAACCGTGGGCTCCACAGCTCTCCACCAAGGTCACTCCTGTGGAGAGCTTGTTTCAAACAGTGTGGCACGGCCTTAAGATGCACGACAAATTAATAAAATAAATATACCAAACAATTATAATAAAGATAGTACTTCCCTCAGATGAGCCAAACTATCACAAAATACGTCAAACTCCGAGGTGATACGATTAAGCAAAGATATTGCTCTACCTACCGACATAACCATTGGCAGGTTGGTTCTGCATCGTGGGAGATAAAACAATCTATGGCCCCTTTGTCGAAGATAATTATCAGGGACGAACAGACCTACATCACTCAGGATTTCTGAGTTGTGTATACAACAGCCTATTAGTCGAAAGAAATGAACACCCAAGTGAATGTCTCGTCTCCTCTCGAGTGACGGGTAGCCTAGCATCCCTAGCAAGAAATCAGTTGGAAAGAGCCACGGGTAATATCCATATTCCCTAAGATCCATATCATCATCATCTGCTATCTTTCTCGTGTCCGAGGAAGATTTCCTTCATGGTTGTGGGTACGCATATGGCTAAAAAGCCTAATCCTGGATCCATACACTTTGGGGACATCTAGAGCAGGGAAAGGCGTTAGCAGTGGAAACGCCACTGTCTCCCGATGGTCTCTCCTTTCTCCTCTTCCTCTTCTCTGCGGCGTCATCTCTGCGTTATGCTTCAAAGACCTGTGTGCCTTTAAGTACTGTTATTCTCCACATAGGCCTGTCTTCTGCAGTCTATGTTTGGAGATTTGTTTTAACCCATTCATCGCCACATGTTTGTAGAAATAGCGCGCCGGTACGCCACGTATTTTCTCCCAAACTATCGAAAAATATCGATCCTTTTTGATTTGTTAATATTTTAAAATATTCATAGATGTCGTTATGAGAAAATCGGAATTAATTTTGAAATACATCTTTCGAAGTCTACGTAGAGCGCACATGTGTGCTTACGGCGATCGTCGGGTTAAGGAAGTCCTTGAAATGTTTCCTTTGACCTCCGCGTGAATGAGTGCGAACAAGTGTGATATAAGCGTGTTATCGATACACATTTCATAGTTACCTAGGTAACTGTTCTTCAAGTAAGAGTTGACTACATACTCGTATGATAATAGGAAACTTTCCATGATATTATTGAGCAAGTCACTTAAATAATAAGCTAAGATATTTAAAAAAAAATTACAACCGTTATATACAATCCAAAAAACCTAAAATGGGTGGCAGTGCTACAAAAACGGGTAGTGATCTAAAGGATAGATCGCATGGCTCCTTTCAGGGGATTTGGGTTCAACCCTGGACACGACCCGATTCCTTCTTCAAATTAGTGTAAATTAAATGTGGTCTGGCACCCCCTTGCTGTTCCCGTCTTTAATTGTAAGTCCCGGATGGACCGGGGACAGGCCCAGGGAATGTACAAGCGAGGCTGACGAAAGGGTGCCGCTACGCCCTATAACAGCCTTGGGTATGTGGCGGGAACTTCTATGTTACTTTAAAATTAAAGATCATCTGATAAATTCCAATAGAAATGATTAAACTCCTTGGTGTTAATTAAAAATGTTATTGAATCTACCGTTTGAAATATGAATAAATGCCATAGAAATGAGATATTTTCACGGTAAATTTTTTGAATATTTAATAAAATGTATTATTACGAAAATTCTTGGATTGAAACGACACTGGAGCACAAACAAAAATTTGGATGTTTTTTGATAATTGCAACTGAGAACTTTAGCGTTGATGCGTGGAATTTTAAAGCGTTCTTGCCATACTTCGCATCAATATTTTTATATTTCTTCTTCAAAAGACGCGAAAGAGTTTTATTGCTTATTTGACATCTGAATATCTTGGCAAATGGCGCAGATTACCGATGCTGAAAAACGTCAACCATTAAACATGTTTGCCGACACCCAAAACACACGAATAAATGCGAAAAAATATTGTACGTAACATATAATGCAAACTTATAAACTGCTTAGAGATACAATTTTGAGTTTATTATCTTCTTCTTCTTCTTCTTTGCTAGCCTTCTTCCATCCACTGCCTCTTCCGATTTCCTCCACTCGTCTCTATCCTGCCCCCTTTGTATCCAAGATTTTCCAACCCTTTTGACAATATCATCGGTCCATCTCATCGGTGGCCTTCCGACATTTCGCCTATTTGACCATGGTCTCCAACTGAGTATCCTGGGTGCCCACCTGTTGCCACCCTGTCTAGCCAAGTGTCCAGCCCATTGCCATTTCAATTTTGCCACTCGGTCCATGATGTCAGCAACCCTGGTGCGGCGTCTGATTTCTTCATTCCTTATGCGGTCACGCAGGCTCACACCAAGTATCTGTCTTTCTATGGACCTCTGTGTACACTTGAGCCTGTGGACACTTTTTGCTGTAAGAGTTGTCGTCTCTAGTCCGTGTGTCATCATGAGTAGTATACACATGTCGTAGACCTTTCTTTTAATACAAACCGGTATTTCATTATTTTCAAAAACATGTCTCAGTTTACCAAAGGCGGCCCAACCCAGTCTAACTCTTCGAGGTAGCTCTGCAGTTTGATTCTCTTTTCCGAGTCTGATTTTATGACCGTAAATAAATTGTTTATTCATTAATTGTTTCATCTGAAATTTCATAACAATTTGTACGCAAAAATCACATCTATATAAATAAAAGGCAAAGTGTGTTATTGTGTGCTCAGAATAACCCTGTAAATACATTACGGATATTTACAATTATCTCAATATCTATTCATTGTACTCCGACGGTTGTTCCTGTAATACTTTTGTTATGAACCGAGATTTAATTAATTTTAAAATTAATAAATTATTTGATAAATGATAATTCAAATGTGTGACAGAGAGACCACATTGCAAATGAGGAGGTTCTTCAAAGAATTGAAGGAGGTAGGCACCTGCTCAGACCTTGTCCGAAAAGCGTGCAAGATGGATCGGCCATGTAATACGACAAGAAGGCCTCTTGCATGCCATAATGGAGGGTATGACCGAGGGGACAAACTCTAGGGGACGCCCACGCCGAGAGTACCTGGAAGACCTGTTGATGGACGTGCGCTGCTTATCATATGCAGATTTTAAAAGAGCCGCACAAGACAGGGAAGAATGGAAGAGAATAAGAGAGGAAATTGCTGCAAACCTGTCCCAGAGAGAGAGAGAGAGAATGGTTAATTGTGTAATGATCACCCATCAATTATTGACCAATCAAATCATGATAGCCAAAATGGCGCGCAATTCAAATCTTACAGTATTATTGTAACAACCTGTATTAGCATGTTACTAATAGATATTAGAATCAACGATACGGATGAATCCAAATGACTCCTAAACGCTAGTAAATATCTATCATAAAGATTATTTGCAGTTTGATGCTGACGTCACGGGGCAATCGGATGAACGGATATTAAAGTTTTGGCAACCGCGGCGCAAATCTTCAGCAAGAATGAACCTCATGCTCGCGACGTGACGCCATCTTGTGCCGAGAGCTGACGGAATAATTCCTCGGGAAATTCAGATAAATAGCTGGATCGTGGCATTTGGGCTGTGTCTTAAATCTTACGGGAACATTAAATTTGTATGAATTAATAGAGACAAGTGGGACTGGAAAGAAATCACCGGAAAGGTCACTCCAAATTCTTAGATTTCAAAATTATTCTATCAGCTGCGAAAAACAAACTTGTTTTTACTTGTTGAATGAACAAATATTTTCTTATTTATATAAATCACCAGAGATCCAGTCGATTTGCATGGATTGGAGAAACCAGAACAATCAAGACTTTGTATGGACTAAGACTTCTGGGAAACCCCAAAAAGATTGCTGGAGTGGCACCCAGGTGGTAGAAGACCAATTGGACGACCAAGGCTGCGATGAAAAGATGAAATATTGAGAGATGGGGCGAAATTATTACAAGTGTCAGATTGGAGGGTCGAAGCGGAGGACAGGAGGAGTTGGAGGCGAAGAATGCCGGAGGCTAAGGCTCGATATGGGCTGTAGGGCCATTGAAGAAGAAGTAGAAGACTTCTGGGAAGGCTAGGATAGCGTTTTCTAGATAATATTCTGGCTGATTTTGTGAAGCTAGTTAAAAGCGACGATTGGGAGAATCACAAGATCTAGGAGCTCGGATAAATATCATCAAAGAAGCTAAAACTCTTACTTAAGTACTATCTAACTAACTAATTAACTAACCATCACGCCGTTTTTCCGGAGGGGTATGCAGAGAAGATGAACGCCATACTGTTCTATTCTGATATAATTTTCGCGCCTCTTGTATATTCAAACATCGTCGGTTGTTCCAACTTTGAACAGACCGTCTTTCAGTAATTGATTAATTTGACCATGCCTTCCTTCGTCTCCTCGATTATTTTTTTTTTACATATTTTTAACCATTCTTCTCTCGTCCAATCGTTCCATATGTCAAAACCATCTAAGTGACACTTTCTTAATTTTATTTAGGACGCATTCATCCGCCTTATATTCCTTTCTAACTTCTGCATTGGGTATTCTATCACACGTTGTTTTTTAGTGATATCATTTCTATGGCATTAATTCTACTTTCATCCTTATTCTCCAAACTTCACTTCCATACATAAGGACAATGCTAATAATAAATTCAGCCACCCGTGTAAACGCCAATTGAAAATGATTTATTTTCTAAAGAAGAGAAGAGAGCAAATGCGATGGTAGTTTTGGCTAATTATTCACTAACAACGCACTAATACGGAGCCCGTTAGTGCATACAATGCGTAGATTCCGCCCGTAAATCATCCAAGCCGTTTGATGTTACATTCAGTGAGGTCATCTGCCAAGGGAATAGCAAGGATTGAAATATTATGAACATAATACGCCCCGCACTCGGTACTTGTGATAATTGTTATTTGTATTATTGCCAAGAGTAATATAATATAATATGTTTATGTTGTATATCTCTATTATAGGTGGAAGGGATAAGCGTTCAAAGTTCCGCAGTAGTTAATTTGCTCCGTTTAAGTAGCAAGTGTTTTGATATGAATAATATTTGTTTAAAAATAAAATTAAACACCATTTCACTTAGTAAAACCCACTTTATTTCAAATAAAGTGGGTGGGTGGTGAAACCAGTGCAAAAACATGTCCTAACTTAAGATGTGTTATTTTCCTCTTGTTACCTATTTGTTAGAAGTCAGAAGAATCGATTTGCGTGTATGACTTGCTGTATGAATGTTGAGAAAGCTAGAGACGTGTGTGAGGATCGAGTGATTTGGCGATCCATTCTCTATACCTATGAATGATATGTTTCATATTTTCATTCGTATAAATATTATGTAACCTGGGAATGGGTAAAGAACTAGAAATAGGGTGTTTTTTTAGAGGTATACAATACATATTCAAAATGAAAAAAAAAAACACATTAAATTAATGTTAATGTCTATGATAATGTTAATGGCTTTATTTAATAGATCATTTTATGCCATGTATGTTTAAAAATGATTTCGGGCATATGAGCGCCACGGATAGCTCGAATGAAGCACATTCGTGAAATCCAATTTTCGACAATTGTCGTCTTTGTGGATGCGTTTTATCCACTAGAGTGTACGTGGTGCGAAAACGATCCATGGTCTTCCGAATAACTTGCTCGGATTGACGATTATGTCGACCGTAAAATGGACGCAGTGCACGATAAGTTTGGCGAACCTAACCATGTTTTTCAAAATAAATTTGCACAATTTGCAAGTGCTGTTCTGACGTCAGTCTATTCATGGTAAAATGGCAAAACGTATTGACTACAAATCAACTATCAACTGTAAAATTGACAGTCTGTAGAAACAATATTGCCAGTTTAAAACCAAACCTCTATAAAAAACACCCTATATCTATGTAGTTTTCATAAAGAAATATTATGTTTTAGAATATCATGAACAGTTCTGAAGGTATTTTGAACGATATGTCGATTATGTGGAGACATATTTTTTATGTTGTATTTTCACGAAAGCCTTGAAACTGTCCCATCAATAACTCTTTAATTGACACAAAACACGAGGTTAACACACTTTGGTGTGCCTTCACAACGAACGGAATGTGTGATGTCTTCCGCAAGTCACGTTCAATAATCTTGTATACACATAAGTTATACTGAATACTGAACAGCTGTACGCCAACTTATCTGTAATTCATATAATATATAAAATCGATAATGACACTGAGATAGCTTACGAAGCTTATTCAAATATTAAATAGACAACTTCTTAGTAAATAGATACTTAATACCCCTTTATTTCACACAATACACACCGCGAGCCAAGTTTTCTACCTTCCTGCTTATCGCACTAACCACGCTTAAAGCACGACAAAATACCAGATTTGCGATAGTTACGATAAGTACTTCTGTTATATCCATGTTTTCCAATTGAACGAGTGTAAATTAAAAAAAAAAATCGGAGTAAACAATACTATAATGTTACTTTGCTTTTTTGTTCCATTATTATAATTATTTTAACTCTTTATTTTTTTATACGAGTATAATATCTCATTGTACAAGAAGGACCCGAGTCGTGCAGAGGATCCAAAACATGTTTTCTTTTAATCAATGGCAAAGCATTTTGTCCATTAGACCAGTGTTTCCCGACCGGTGGTCCACAGGATTTTCTTTCGGACCGCAAACAGTATGCCAAATTTCAACAAAGTCGCCACGCAAAAATATTGAATATATGATTATTTATGCGAAAAAGCATTTTCGTCCATGTCCTTAATAAAATCGAACCATAGTAATAGACTGGACCCGAATAAAGTACTTCGTCTGTCAGAGCACTGCAGACAATAATATCTAACATTTTTCAGGTTACAGCAGGTTTCGCATTAGTTTGTTGAAAAAAAAGGGGTTGTTTTTGTTCTATTTTAATTGGATCAGATTGTTATATGTATATTTGTAAGTTAAAGTTATGTCCATTCGTCACAATACGAAAACCATTTTATTTCAATATTAGTGGTCCGCGATTTTTTTTTCGAGGTGTAAAAAGGCTGGGGAACACTGCATTAGACCACCACCCAGATTATTATTACGTTATAACTAACTAACTAACCATCACGCCGTTTCCCGAGGGGTAGACAGAGAGGATGGACTGCCACAACGTTAATTAATTTAGTCATGCCATGATTTCATTTTCATGCTTACGTTATAGCGCCTTTTATTACTCAAATATTTAAAAAAAAGGATACAATTTTTGTCTTCAAAAACTCTTATTGCAAAAAATATATACATAAAACTATGTGCAAATAACTATATGTAACTGACTAACTAACTAACTAACCATCACGCCGTCTCTCCTAAGGGGTAGGCAGAAAGAATGGACTGCCACACTTTAACCGATGAGGCACTCCATCCTTCGCTTTTCTTCCCCGCAGGAGACGCGGTGTGATGGATTGCGAACCTCATCGCCACCAATATGCATCTCCCGCACACATTTCGATCTTCCAACGTCCACAAAATAAATCTAAATCAAATAATATAAAATATAATGATATAAAATAAAATAAAATAATTACTGTTAAAATTTAAAACACTATTATAATATCACAATTTCTTTTTATTTACTGAGTGTCGCGACAGCTGTTTCGCCAACCGATGTTGGCATCATCAAGTGTTACAATAAACATCACGGCATCATCAAGTGTTACAATAATCTGTAAAAAACTAGTGTTTTCAATTTTAACAGTAATAATGTTGAAGTATCATAGTGTTTCGGCCAAAACAATGGACCAAATAAAATAACATAACAAATAATGTTATTTTTTATAGTGCACATTTATTTAAATTATATTGTTGTTTATTTAATTTATATTCCGCGCATGTATATTATTTATAAATACACATGGTTGTTGTGTACGAGTATACGAGTACGTATATTACAACTTAAACAAAGCTTCTTTGCTCTGCCATATTTACAATTGGCAGATAAAGAGTACCCAACCTTCGTGAACAAACTTGGCAAGGATTAAAGATTTATCTGAAAACATCATCTGAATGTCTGTTTTTTTAGGCACAATGAAGCCAAAACGGAAGATCCAAGTCCGTGTCTAATAGCCATCTTGCCCGATAAAATTTTCTTTCAATCATCCGACCCAAAAATCTCAGTATTTTTGTGTATATTCTCACGAAAATGAAAATTTAGATTCAAACTCAAATAAAGCAAGTATAAAATGATTTATAAAAGTAAATTTAAAAACAGCAACAACAACAACAACAACAAAATCCCCAAGTTTCCCCCAAAGGGCAGGCAGAGAGAATGAACCACCACAATACTCTATTCTGACACACCTATCTAGTTTCCTCTACATTCATTCAGCGAGTCATACACGCACGATTATTCCGAATTCTAACATGGGCGACCCTTAACAATTTTTATTAATTGATTCGTGCATGTTTTCGTCGATCTTTCTCAAATCCGTGACCGTGAACCGTGATCCCGTGACCGAGACAGGATTTACACCTTTGAAATGTACTGTTAGGGTACGGCCACACAGGAGAGAGTAGGAGTCAAGTGGCGCGAATCGTATAGAGTGGCCGGTCCCATAGTACGCCATACGTTGGTTCGCCAGGTGTTCATCTTGCCTCCAACTTTGGCACTCCGGTGTGGCCGTAACCTTAGCGTCGAATGCCGAGGATCTCGTGGATGGCAAAAACGACGACTATTTCAAACACGATTCATCAAAGTGATTTCATATTTCCCTCCTAATCATTATATATTATTGTCAGTTCAATACTTCGACACATGCATACGTATGTATCAGTAGGTACAAAAACCGAATTCACCACCGCCATCTTAAATATAGCTAAATTGGAACACCAAAGAAGACGCATGCTTAAAGTTTGTAAGGAATTCTCTTTCTTTTGAAACACAAAAGTTTTGTTTACTTTGTGTAATATATATAAGTATCATAACTATAGTATTATCTTTTGTGACTTGTGACTAACAGATGTCACTACCCGCTGGGCCGCCTGCGTGTCCTGCTGTCCTGATGATTCACTTTTTGAACGTATTCCAAGTTTAAAATATTCCAAACATCGAGTATTTAATTCGTTCTTCATTTAAAATCATTTCTAAGAATTAATCAGAGCCATTTTCTAAAGGTTTAATATATTTTAATTCCTCTTCTTCTTCTTTTTTTTATTCTAGATCATTGAATTGTTTTTGAACGGTGGTCAACCTCTTGGGAATTATTAATATGTATGAAAAAACCATAGTTTTCAAGGAGTTTTATTATAATTTTTATGTATGACATGTTTCGCCCTTCTAAGGCATTATTAAATTATATAATATATCAACAATACAATGCATTTGATAACTCCTTGAAAACTATCGTTTTTTTCATATATATTAATAATTTAATATAGAGTTTTACATCATTGTTCAAGAAACAATTAATACTCTTGGTAATTGTAACACCAGCCATCTTTCCATCTTTTTGGCGGTCAAAAATAACAAAAAAACCATCACGCCATTCACGGTAGGCAGAGATAATAGAACGCCACACTATTCTATCCGGACACAGCTCTCTAGATTCCTTCACATTCATACAGCGAGTTATACACGCACGTCGACTTTGGAATTTGGTCATGCTATATTTTCCTCGGTCTTCCTAATACTCCATACACATCGTTTGCATATACATTCTTAACCATGCTTTCTTCCATTCGTCCATCCGTATCCAAACCAACACAGTGATCCTTTCATAATTTTGTTCATAATACTTTCTTCTTCACTACATTCCTTCCTAATATCAGCATTTGAAAATCTGTTGTTCATCGTTTTACCACACACACTAAGTCTAAGGGGTTTATTTGCATTTAGTCTGCTCTGATCCTACTTCTGCCAGTTCCATGCTTCGCTTTCATACATAAGGGTTGGCAATAGAAGAACGAGGAGTTCGGCAGAATGACACTTTCTGGACTGACAACTTTCACACGAATCACCGAATGCAGTCCACATACCTCGAATGCACAGACTTGGCAATGTATATGGACAATCGTTAGACATGTTTTGTAAGAGTCTTCCAATTTTTAAAAACCCAACTCCTTGCTTTTTTTGATTTTACATAGATTTTAAACTTCATTTATATTAGTATTCGTTTTCTAAATAGTGATATTATAACAGTGTTATAAATTTTAACAGTAATATTGTTGCAGTATCATAGTGTTTCGGCCAAAACAATGGACTATTTTAATGCTACTTTCACAGTGAGTGAAAGTATAAGAAGTGAATGCAGTGCGAACAAAAGTGTTTAAAACAAAATATTGAAAGGATCGCTAAAACGTTTTAGACACATGGAAATAATGGTATAGAAAGTATATGTTAACGATGTAAACGGAACTAGAAATAGAGAAAGATCGAGAAAAACGTGGCAGGATTAAATAAATCAAATATGTCGGCCACGTGAGGAATCGGAGAAATCGACGCGCGTGCATGCAGCTTTATGAATGTCAGGGAATCTAGAGAAGTATGGCCAGAAAGAACTATGTAGCAGTCCATTCTATCTGCTTATGCGAAGACGGCGTGATGGCTTTGTTACCCGCAGCATCCCTTCTTTCGACGGATTGATATTGCAATATTATTCTGGTCCCATTTTTGTCCCATCACACCCACAGCATCAATTTTCTCTGTCGTCATCAGACAGATCTCGGAAATAAATTTCCTCATCATAATTCTCCGTCAAGTCACTTGCGAGTAGCTGGGTGCTTACATGCACGGTGTACAAACAAGTATATTATAATATTCAATGTACCAAACGTCAGCCATTTTGTTTGGCACAACCTCACGTCCAATTAAAGAGCTACAATAAACATGTGCGATGGCGAACATTCCCACAGAGAATAGCACACTTTATCAAAACTCACCACAGTTCGATGATGGTACAAAACTTTTATTCACCCTTAAGTACATAAACTAAGGATTTTGGTTAAGTTGCGTCGGCTTATTCCTGTTGCGCGAATCTTTGTAGATGACAATGAACATTCGTGTTGTTTGGTTGTTGTTATTACGAAGAGTCAATAGCAACAGATTCTTCTTCTTCTACTTGGGATGTTTGATTGCTCTAATATACATACATAACATTTATTTTCTTTATTACATGTATTTTTATAACATTAAGTACGTTTTAATAAAATTCTAGAGAAGTTTAACACATTTTTTCCGCGTTTATGTACTCAAATATAATCATACTAGTTGCAACCGGTGAAATATTCACGGAATTATTAATATTTCAATAGAATTTTTTTGGTAGAAGTTTCATTTTAAATAATGAAATAAAAAAAAAACGGTACAAATTTTCTATATTATTATATATTAAGTGTGCATCCACTTGTGTTTAACGTCGACCGGTTTCGGCAGCTTGCTGCCATCTTTTGTATCCAGACCAGACCAGAAGATAGCAGCAAGCTGCTGAAACCGGTCGAACATAAACACAAGTGAAAGTACACTAAATATACAATAATAAAGAAATTTTGCATTTTTTTTGTTTTCAATATATTCGCAGACATTTTTTTCTACCCTTTAAAAACTTGGTTCACAATCGTAACCAGTAATAAGTATTAAATTTTAATACTTATTACTGGTTACGACAACATACCATATAACATTTAATCATTCTTTGTCGGAGCTTCAAGTTAAGATTATCATACACGTTAAAAATTTCACAGTTAACAATACCAAACTGTTCTCCTATTGTTTTCTATACTTCTGTCATAGAACAATAATCAAAAGAGAATTCAAAATAATCCAGAAACTTTTTTAGGCTTGTGCATCGTGCGCGTTTCGACTTTTTCGAATTACTTTCCGAGAGAATCGAAGTATTCCTCTCTCGCTCTCTTGTATTCAAAATATTCTCGTACTCTTTCGTGATGATCTATTTATATTATGATCATTTAACTCTGTATGCTAGTATCAATTTATATACGACTTGTTGCTTGAGAATAAGCCTATTATTGACAAGCCTTCAGCGGGTAATTAAGCATACCTAATACATCTCAGGACGGGAATAAGAGCGAATCTATTTTACTCCGTCGTTCATTAACCCTTTTCTCGGAAAATCCAAATTTTCCACGGACTCACGTCACTTCATGTCTAGTTATTTTTATGTGAAATTCTTGCATACATATTATAAGGAAAAAAAATCGTGACACTTTTTGTAGTTTCAAGAAATCTCTTTCAAATTCGGCTGGTAAAATTAAGGCACTTCCTCCGTGAATTTCTATTATTGTGATAATAAATGTAAAACTCTTTTTTTCTCGTGTCGTTTATTTACCCTAACATATTCCGAAGAAATCATGCCTTCATCTTCGGGAGAACGGTATAAATTAATTTATTAGTCCATTGTTTTGGCCGAAACATTATTATTGTTAAAATTTTGTTAAAACTCTGTTATAATATCACAATAATCGATGGTATCAAACCTCCATCATCGATAGAACTATCTTCTTCTTTCGGTGCCGTGTCAGGTCCCCCTAACGTTGGCGATAACTGCAGCAAATGCATCTCTATCCTGCGCCACTTGGAACAGGTTCTGAACTCTTGTTATTCCTATCCACTCTTTGATGTTCCGCAGCCAAGACAGCTGCCTTCTGCCAACTCCCCCATGTCCCTCCACTTTACCCATTGATATCAGTCGAAAGAGGTGGTATTTTTCTTCCCTTAGCACATGACCCAAATATGAGACCTTTCTAATTTTCACACTCGACATCAGCTCTCTATTTCTCTGGCACTCTGTAGTACGTCTGCATTACTGACCATATCGGTCCACGGTATACGAGTACGTCGCATTCTGCGGTGTATCCACAACTCGAACGCTTACAACCGGTTCATTACATTCACTTTCGGAGTCCAGGTTTCGCAGCCATATAGTAGAACAGACCATATATAACATTTAATCATTCTTTGTTGGAGTTTCAAGTTAAGATTATCGTTGCAAAAGATTGTTCTCATTTTATTTAATGCAGTTCGTGCAACTTCAATTCTGGAAACTCAAAATTAAAATCATAGAATAAACGGGGTGAACTTTATAATCTTATTTTAAAGTCAATAAATTTGAGCATATATTTTAATGGTTCGTCTGATATTGAAATATTTGTTCATGCATATGGTTTGGAAACAATGTCCCTAACCATAAATACTGTCCACAAATTGAAATGCGCGCAACGATCCATGGAGCAGCAAATGTTGGGCATATTTTTGAGTGATAGAATTACAAATAATGCACTAGCAAGGCATAATATGTTCTTCTTCTTATTTTTGTCCTGTCACACCTCCGTGGTACATAGGGCCTCAAGGAATCTTCTCCACCCGACTCTATCGCATGCCTGATGTCTAACATCATCCCAAGTGAGGCCTGCTGCCTTAACCTCGTCCAACAGGGTTCTTCTCCAGATGGCTCTAGGTCTGCCTCGCTTTCTCTTTCCCCCCATAGGGGACCAGTCTAGTGCGCCCTGAGCGATGCAGGCTGGGTTCCGTCTCAGAGTGTGACCGATCCACTGCCATTTGCTTCTAGCGACTTGTTCTCTAATTGGCTTTTCGCCTGCCATGGTCCAGAGAACTGCATTTGAAACTGTTTGGGGCCAATAGATTTTGAATATTGAGCGAATGCACCTATTTATAAACACCTGGAGTTTACCAATAACGTCCGCAAAGCGTAATATGTTACTCCCATTAAATATAATAGAGCTTTTAGAAAACAGATTTTCATCAATATTAAATAGCTATTATCTGTTTTGCGGTCACTCTTTGAATATTAGATACCACAATTTGAATCATCATAATAGCTGTGTTTTCGCCCGCGATGCTGCACGTTCTGCGGCTATTTCGAGCAATTTAAATAAGTCAATCCGAGCCGTAATGTCAAGTGCTTTATTGTGAATATCAAGCGTAATGAGGCGGGCATTCTGTCAGCCGAGCTTGGCGGCGCCGGCCCACTGTGCCCACGAGAGGTGTGGTCGGGAGACATTGTCAAATGTATACAATGCTTGTGCTTGGAAATCAGCGCGAAAAGCAACACAAGTGTAATATTATAAAGCTAATAAAAATTATGAAGTATAAATTAAAACCTGCGTACGATTAAAGAGTGTTTTTTAGAGGTATACAATAAATACTCGTAAAAACGGAAACAAAAAGTGGAAAGGGGTATAGAAAGAAGGGTTGGGGCAGCCAACAATTTGAATAATACATGAGGTGTTTATTTAGAGGTATACAATAAATATTCAAAGTGAAAAAAAAAAACATTAAAATAATGTTAATGTCTATGATATTGGCTTTATTTAATAGATAATTTTATGCCATTATTGTTTAAATATGATTTCGGGCATACGAGCGCCACGGCTAGCTCGAATGAAACGTTTAACAATGAATAAAATTATGATTCGAATAACTTTTTGAAAACATTGTAAAGGGTGTTTTTTTAGAGATATACAATACATATTCAAAATGAAATAAAAAACACATTAAAATATTGTTAAAGTGATATTGGCTTTATTAAATATATGATTTTATGCCATTATTGTTTAAATATGATTTCGGGCATATGAGTGCCACGGCTAGCTCGATTGAAGCGCATTCGTTAAATCCAATTTTCGACAATTGTCGTCTTTGTGGATGCGTATTATCCACTATAGGGTACATGGTGCGAAAAAGATCCACGGTCTTCTGAATGACTTGCTCGGATGGACGATTACGTCGACCTTAAAATGGACGTAGTGCACGATAAGTTTGGCGAACCGAACCACGATTTTCACTTAATAAAAAAAAAATTATTGAACAAATATTTTGCATATTTATGGTTTCTTGAAAACTTATGCAACATATTTGCATTTTTATACTGATGAGCTACAAATTATTTTTCTCCACACTCACTCCTATTGTGGGCGAGTTTGAATTGTGATTTCCAAGATTTTCTTAACTAAGAATCAAACTTCGGACACATTATGAGAAACGATAAATGCAATGATGCAACTGATACCGACTAAAATTATAGGAAAGCAAAGTGTCGGGGGAAGAAGGAAATCCTGGCTAGAGAACCTTTGAGAATGGTTCAGTTGCAGCACAACATCCCTGTTTAGAACTTCTGTATCAATGGTAGAAACAGACATAATACGAATATTACCCAACCTACGATCAAAACTAAAGTCTTCAACCATTGCGTCTAGCCAGTCATAACGTACGGAGCCGAGACGTGGACATTGACCAAAGGTCAAGTCTACAGATTCAAGATCGCCCAACGCAATATGCTTGGAAATAACTTTGAGGGACAGATTTAGAAACGAATTTATTCGACAACAAACCAAGGTGACTGAGGTGGCTCTGAGGATAGGCGGGCTGAAGTGGCGATGGGCTGGCCATATCTGTAGAGAACTGACGGCCGATGGGGGAGACGGGTTCTCGAGTGGAGACCGCGTACAGGATTCCGCAGAGTTGGACGTCCCCTTGCCCGCTGGACCGACGATCTGTAGAGGATTGCTGGACATGGCTGAATGGGAGAGACAATAGATAGGGGGTGGTGGCGTGCTTTGGGAGAGGCCTAAGTTCAGCAGTGGATGACAGACGGCTGATGATGATGATATGAGCGGAACAACAAGAAGAAGAATCAAACTTACGAAAACACAATTAAAATATTACTACTGCGACATTGAGGTCGAGATGTGAGTAATTGAGAGCCAACATCACTTTCAAAGAATCTTTATGAACTGTGAAATTCTCATTAGTATTTCAGAGATTTTTTTCTTTGGTGTTACACCAATCTATTTTTCAAGATAAGACATCATTGTGGGCTGCATATAGGTCGAAACAGGAACTGACATTAATAAGCCTGAACAATCATCGTCTGTATAGTGCTAACGATCCACAATATAAAGTAATACGTGGTTCCACGACCCAAATTATTAGATATTTTGGTTTCTCCAGTGTTTTCTTAACAATAATTAATTATTCCACGGCGTGAAAATGAGAAACAGAAGGGAACTTGATATACAATATAATATACATCATTCTATTTAGATACAAATTTTAATAAGTGTCAAATGCTTTTCCAATACGACAAATTAAATAAAATTTAATATCATAATATATAGGTGTGAAAATTGAATATCATAATATATAGATATGAAATGATTTCACTGAAATCTTTTGATGAAAGTTCGTTTTAAATAATAATTAAATATTATTTAAAATGGAACCCGAAAGCGGGTAACAAAGTGAATGGAGCTTTAAAAATAGTTATTGGTAACAAGAATTTATCAATGAAATCGAAAATGACCTTTCACCTTTCAAAAGGATGAGAGCAGAATTAATGCGATAGAGATAAGGTCCCTAAGACGTATGTGTGATAAAACAATGTACGACAGAGTCTTAAATGCTGATTTAAGAAAGGAATGTAGAGCGGAAGAAAGTATTATGAACAAAATTATGAAAGGATCGCTGCGTTGGTTCGGACATATGGAGCGCATGGATGGAGAAAAAATGGTTAATAAAGTAAACGTTAACGATGTTAATGGAGTACGGAGTCGAGGTAGACCGAGGAAAACATGGCATGACCAAACTAATCAAATTTTAAAGGTTGGTCATCTTAGAAGTCGGAAGAATCGACGTGCGTGTATGACTCGTTGTATGAATGTAGAGGGATCTAAAGAGGTACTAGCTCTCTGGCTTCGACAGTCTGCTGACACTGTTATTTACTTTTTGTTTAGTCAAGTAAATCGTTTCCAGTACATTTCATGATTGCAAATTGAGCCATTTTTCAACCATGAAATGTTATGGAAATTATATTTTCAACATTAAATTATTTCCTGAGCAACGGCGAAACTAATTATGGAGCATCGCTATATTCCGTGACCAAATCACGAAATTCAGAATTTGGTAATACCAATCGTTATAATCTGTCATTTTTGATTAACACTACATTTCCGTAATAACATTTTTCCAAGGAAATAATGGTATTAGAGAAACAAATGGTGTTTTAAGTTATAAAAAAATATTATATATGAATAGTGTTTTCAGTTTATTTGATAAACGAAAAGTTGTGGAATTCCAAAATAATTTAGCAATCAAAATTCTGTTTTCTACACTTTTAAATTCATTTTTCTCCACATATTTTAAATGTATTATCCCTTCATCACCGGGAGAATAAAATACCTGTATATTAAATTAATATACAAGTAAAATATCTCCAAAATATATCCACAAAAAATAGTTTTAGTAATAATTGTGTTAATTTGGAAGGAGAATTTCAAACACTTTATTTATGAAATATTTTCACAAAATAAAAATATTTTGCACTCAATGTAAATATTTACACCTGAGGATAGAGGAGGACCTTCGAAATATGTAGTTTAAAATATGTTTACTTGGTAAATAATATTTAACAAATTAAATGGTTTTTCGTCTATGTTCGCCATACTTCGTGATGTAAATGTTTTATTTGTCTTTTTCTTTTTTATATACTTTGTATATACAACACTTAAAAATTACATATCAGACATGTTTCAGACAACCAGTCCTTCTTTCGTGATACACATTATAAAGATACATATTTAAAATATCTGTCAAGATTGATCATATTTGTAAACAATTTTATAATATTTTAAATATGTACCTTTATAATATGTATCACTGAAGAAGCACTGGTTGTCTGAAACATGTCTGATATGTAATTTTAATAGTGTTGTATATACAAAGTATATAAAAAAGAAAAATAAATACTTTGAGAATTAAAAAAACATTGTTTAAACCACGTATTAATAAATAAAATATTAAAATACACGACATGTTTCGGAGGATACCTCCATCTTCAGGTGTATTTTTTTTGTTATATTTTTACACCTGAAGATGGAGGTATCCTCCAAAACATGTCGTGTATTTTAATATTTTTTTATTAAAAAGTGGTTTAAACAATGTTTTTTTAATTCCCAAAGTATATTACTATGGAATTCCACAGTGTTAATGCCTCAACTTTCAGTATGTAAAAAAAGACAAATAAACAAAATGGTGTTTAAATTCTCCGTACAATATAACAATAGAATTCCACAGTGTCAACGCCTTAACCTTCAATAATATGAAGTAGTGTATTTTAAGCATACGAGTGTTTTATTTATTTATTTGAAATGTTTTTTTTAAATTTGAATCCACGATATAAAATAGAATAAAATAGCACATAGTTTATGGATGCAACATTTGGCTTAAAAACGGAATATTTTCAAGTAAAAATGTTATTTCCGCCTCTTAAATTTAGCGAGCACATTATTTAACACGTTCTGGGACATATGGCTCCTAATATTAAATCCGAACGACTTTGAACTGTGGTCCTCTTTCCTCTCCTCTCGCGCGGTGTTCCCATGACCGCCACGGCGAGCCTTGGCTCTAAAAATGTGTCTCCACTCGCCAAAGGCCGGAACTCGTCTCCTGGTTGAAGTTAAAAATATTATTCTTCATGTAACAATGATGTAAAGGAGCGCAACGTTCTCCCCGCGATCATAAAACGGAGCGTAAAGTTTTATGTGCCTTTGCGTTAGGAAAGGAGACGAGAAACGGGAGCATATCGTTAATTCTGGCAGCCGAATGTTTTCCTTCTTCTTTCTGCAGCTAGGACTTGAATAGATACTAATAATATTAATGATATAGTATAAATGTGAATCGGCATGAAATAAAATAATAATTCTTATTACATCATTTCATCCGCGTAGATATTCACGGCTTGGTATTTTGGTGTAACCGTGTGCCCTGTTTTTACGGCTTGGTATTTTGGTTTCACTATGTCCCCTGCTTTTACAGCTTATTATTTTGCCGTAATCATATCCCGTGCCTCTATGGCTTGGTATTTTGTTGTAATCGTTTCCCCTGCCTTTATGGCTTGGTATTTTAGTGTAATCGTATCCCCTGCCTTTATGGCTTGGTATTTTAGTGCAACTGTGTCCCCTGCTTTTACGTCTTGGTATTTTAGTCTAACTGTGTCCTTTGGTTTTACGGTTTGGTATTTTAGTGTAACCGTGTCCTCTGCTTTTACAGCTTAGTGTTTTGGTGTAATCGTGTCCCCTGCCTTTAATAGCTTGGTATTTTATTGTAGTGTAACCGTTTTCCCTGCTTTTACGGCTTGGTATTATGGTGTAACCATGTCCCCTGCTTTTACTGCTTGGTATTCTAGTGTAACCATATTCTCTGCATAAAAGGCTGCTTTTTCGGCTTGGTATTCTGATGTAATCGTATCCCCCGTTTACCGCTTAATATTTTGGTGTAACTGTGTCTAATACCTTAAATCGTGAACAGTGCAAGTGTTGCAAAACTTCATTTAATTCTCCCGACAGATAATTTATCCATTAAATCTTTATTAAAAAACCTCACAATTGATAACAACTGAATTGGGATGGCTATTTGCCGACAACAGAGATGTAGCAGAACGATTCATTTTATAATTTAATTAATTTATTCAAATTCATATAACAAAATTCAGGTTTAAAGCATCTATTAAGAATACGTAAAATATAATTTATTATCTCAGGCACGCATGAGAGAGTTCGGCTTTAGGGAGACGAGATACACGTACTTTTCAATATCAAGAGGCCTCCTGAACGTACTTTCACTAATATGAAAGATGTCAATCATCGTGAAGATCATGTTCAGCAAACTGATTGCTCTTCCTTCTGCTGTCACCAGAAGCAAGAAAATAACAACTATTGGAGATATCTATCAGGATCAAAAAGACCAGCACGTCTAAGTTCTCGAAATATCCCATGATTAATCTAAAAAATGGGTTATAAGAAACCCATATCGTCGAAGCTGCAGAGAGTTGGTTCCTGCAGCTTCAAAATGTTTCGTCCTGATATAAAATTTTACCTAATTTAATAATCTTTTAAACGTGACAAACAAAAACCAAAGGAAATCAGTAATCTGAGTTGTGACAGTCTTGACAGTGAAAATCACGTTCTGATGTATTTTTCCGACTTTGCATCGTAACGCTTCACCGACCTGATTGTATTTCAAAAACACACCAAAGAACGCATATTTTATGTGGTCGGCGTAAACACGTATTATTTATTGTGGGAATTAGAGAGGAAACAAGAAAATAAACCAAACAATTTCAACAGCAAAGCAACTGGGTCATTCAAGTGCTAAAATTCTGACAAAATTATTCTTTTTTTAAGCTCCGATTCAAAGGACTTGTTTAGCGAAGTGACACCGCGGTGTCCATTCGTTACAGAAAATTGTTATACATATTTCTTCTAAGTACGTCACTGTGACGTCAGTCTTCGGTCTAATGTTTTGATGCACTTCTCATATTTCTTTCACTCTCTTAAGTTGTATAAATAAAACTCGGTATCTTGTTTCAATATTTTTAAACCTTAATTTCATTTTAAAAACAATTGAAATATGTAAAATATTTAAAATAACAAAAAATAAACTAATTTTAGATAGACTTATGGCGTTAACACTGTGGAATTCCATATGACGATTTTTTTATGAATTTAAACACTGTTTTTTCCACTTTTGAGTTTATTTTCTCGATATGTTTATTCTCTGTATTTTTATTTTTAGCGACAGCTGTTTCATTAACCTATGTTGACATCATCAGGTGTTGTACATATGTTTTGCCAGTTATCAAATGTTGATAATTCTTTCGAAATATAATAAAATTTCTAGGAACCAAAGGTTTTCATTCGTATTAATATTTAATATGGTGTTTTAATCATTTTACAAATAATTATCATAACTTATTTATTGTTTCTTGAGCAATGATGTAAAACTCCATATTAAATAATTAATACGAATGAAAACGTCAATTTTCTAGAAGTTTTATTATATTTTGTGGGAATGACACGTTTCGCCCTTCTAAGGCATTATCAAATGTCTAGAAAGGCATTATCAAATGTCTAATGCCTTAGAAGGGCGAAACATGTCATTCACATCAAATATAATAAAACTTCTAGAAAACTGACGTTTTCATTCGTATTAAATAATTATCATAACAGTCACACCACGTTTAAATTATAACACAAAAATACGTGGAAGTTTCATTGAAACTTCTAGTCACAAGATGAAGGAAAGTTTACGATTGATTTATTGTGAAGTGTATAAATTAATGTTACGCAATTTCAAGCTTTCTCGTGTACTATTTTTTCTTGAAAATCTTAAGCGTTAATGACATTGAAAAACGTTTAAAAATGACTCTTATGTTGTGTTCTTGTAAAAGTAACCATTCTGAAGTTTTCACATTCAATATAAACACGCCAATAATACATTTCTCCGCGTATTCCGTAGACAAAACTCGCGTTTATCTTCCTCCTTATGTGTTTTGACAGATATCCACATTAATAACAATTTAAATACGCGACATTTTGATAGTCACGTGCAAAGAGAGAAACAAAGGTCAAGCAAACGAAATAATTAGATGTTTTCACTTAAATAAAAATTGCTGAAATTTCAATTACGTAATGCTATGAAACCATCGTATATGTAAATACTACTTTAAAATATATATTTTTAAATACGGTAATTTCGTAGCTTTTCCAGTAGACTTCTAATCAACGATCCCTTAAATCTATAACACTGAGAGATCATTAAAATGTTCAAGGATGAGACGAGTCGGATGACATCAGAATTCTTGATTTAAAGTCCTATGAAAATATTTAGATCTGATATCGGCCGAAGACTTTAGATCGTAATTTTCTCAGAGAGAAAATCATCTGTCATTAAAGACATCGTTAGATGTATATGTCTATACATATACATCTCACGATGTATATTAGTAAATGTGTGTAATATTAGTTTTTATGAGTAGATTATTTCATATATAAAGCAAAGATTTGGCTATTAAGAGTTAGATGAAAATCTATAAAGCATGCGTAAACCAAAAATAACATATGGCGTTGAAGCAAGGGCACACACAGTAAGGACCAAATAAGTTTTGAGGACTTCCGAGATGAAGACACTCAGGACGATAGACACACAACACTCAGGACGAAGAGAGATCGCGTGAGGAACATCAGAATTAGAGAGATATGTGAGGTTGAGGACATTATAAGATGGAGAAGACAGCAAAGAAGCGACTGGTACTGTCATGTCCAAAGAATGGACACCACTAGACTCCACTATATTTCACTACAACATCCCCAAAGAGCAAACTAATAAACTCCAGTTTGCATTTTACGCAGCAGCAAGACTGATAAGAGGTGCGCCGAAGAGTTGTCACATAACACAGCATCATGATGAGCTCCACTGGCTGAAATGTCCAGAAAGGATACAATACAAGCTCTGCTGGACGGTCTTTAAGGCGTTGCATGGTATGGCATCAGCTTATATATCTGAACTCTGCATCAACGAGAACCTGAATGCAAGACAGTCTTGCGATCAACTAGGCTGCGATCGGTAGATTGACTGTGCCAAAACGCTGCCGGCCTTTCAGCCTGGAACAATCTTCCAGCAGACCTTAAGTACATGAGAATCAGTCAGAGCTTAGATCGAGACTCAAAACTCACCTTTTCAAATTATCGTTTCCTGATAAGAAGGGTTGATCGACTGCGTTTGGTGCAGCCCTCATACTAAAAGTGTTTATTTTTTAATTAGTTCATAAAACGGAGCATTTTCTACAGCGCCCTTGAGATGAGTAATTCATAAAAATGGCGCTCTATAAATTATCCAATTTATTATTATGAATGTTGAGAAAGCGAGAGAAGTATGTCAGAAAAGAAAAGTGTGGCAGCCTATTCTTTTTGCCTATCCCTTTGGGGAGACGGCGTGATGGTTAGTTAGTTACGTTTCTCGCGATTAGGTCTTGCGTAAACTTTATCGTTAACCGTCTCATAGCATCTAGAATTATTATTTCATATGCATTATTCATTCACAAAACTTCAAAGTTTGGTCCGAAATAGCATTGTTTCGCCACGATCGTCGGCGAATAGAAAACGTAAACATTAAACCAATTAATTTAAATTCCCTTTTGCTTTCGATGTTATCTGATTGACTGACATTGATCATCTGGGCCAAATTCTAAATCAATTATTACTGTTATTTTATGTCAATGAACGACCTCCATATTGGGTGCAGACGGATGATACAAAACTAGATTGCAGGGATGGGACACGCGCCAATTAATCGATTTATTCTAATTCGATTAACAACTGATAATCTGGTAGTTAATATTCACACAAATAACACATTTTTATGGCCTTATTTTATTATATTATAATGAGCATGGCGTATCTCATAAAAAATAATAAATAAATTGTGATTTTTTCAAAAGTATTTCAAAATTAAAACATTTGATAATAAATATTATTATTATTATTATTATTTTGTTGAATCGCTCTAAACATCATGACAGCATTAGCCAAATCGATATAAAGGGTATTATAGCTATCATAATGATTCTCGTGACACGTGATAGGTAGCTAATCTATCGCCATTTTATTGTCACGTGAATTCTACACCAGATCAAAGACAGTGTGACAATCATGCTGCCCTCGCCGGGAATCGAACCCGGAACCTTCGGGGTGGCAGTCAATGGGCAAAGGTCGTCATTACAAGTAAAGGTACATTAATCAAGTCGAGTATTTTGATAAGATAAATCTAAGGCGTTAACACTGTGAAATTCCATAATGTCGATTTAAAAAAAAAAAAAAACTCTTAAAAAAAATAAACTAATAGTGAAAAATGATGTGAAAGAATATTCGGTTCTTTAGAAGTTGTATTATATGTATTTAATGTGAATGACATGTTTCGTCTGTCTAAGGTATTATCAAATGTCATGTTGATTTGATAATTCCTTCGACAGGCTAAATATAATAAAACTTCTAGAAAATAAAGTATTCATTGTTATTAATTATTTAATATGGATTTGAATAACTTTTTGGAAACATTGTATTATCACAACACTTTTGATAATACAATGTTTTCAAAAAGTAATTCAATTGTGAATCCGCAATACAAAGTGATGGCGAATATATCGAACGCTTAATAGAACACTGGCTTAATTCAAAAAAGCAAGTTTTGTTCAATCCGACATGAGTTTTGACAAAAACAGTCGAAAAACACGTACGAATGGATAGCGTTAACATTGAACGATTATCGTACGTACGATTATCGTACGTACGAATGAAACATTGTGAAAAATATAGATGGATAGCGTTAACACAAGCCTCTGTCTAATGTTAACTCAATTGTGAGCTAAACCATAATCGGTCAGTTTACTATTACGCGTGCGATATGTAGAAGAAATTTAATATGAAGTTTTACATCATTGATAATGAAACAATACATAAGTATTGTTAATAGTAAAAACGCGGGGTTTACGATAAGTGCAATAGTTTTATTGCTCCCATCACTAAATTGTAGTAGATTGTATAATCAGAAGTAATCATCTCCCCGCATTCCTTGGCCCGTGACGTAGCAAGGTCTCTGAATGGCGCCAAATCCCGCCCGCAAATGTTTTCTCTCTCGGCCACATTCGGAGCACATCGGCTCTGGGGAAATTCTCCACGAGACATTGCTTCGTTCCAGATATCAATCAAATCACGGTCTACGTTTAACGTCATGACAAACCCTAATTAAGCTTAATGAGTTCAATTAGTTCAACATTAAAACTTCCGCCTGGTCACGTGGCGATGTAAAGAGAAAATGACATACGTATTTCGTATGTTTAATGTTGTATAGATTGTATATGCAGAAACACTTTGAAACTAAGTTTTTTTTATTATTATTCTTCTTTTGCTTTATTTAGGACTGTGTCTTATTATTTGGGTGGTTCAGAATATTAATGGATCAAGTTCATCGATCCTGATTCTGAGATAATTAGACCTAAAGTTGAAAGACTTTTGTAAAATCCAGGGATGTTTTCACTGCAAACACTTTATTTATTTTGATAGCACATGAATCAATTTAAATAAATAGACAAAAAATTAGACACACAAAGGCTTTATTAATATTAAAAGTACAAATAAAAGAAAATAAAATGGACATGGTTCACTATTATTCTGAAATTTTCTTGATGAAAATGAAACACATTTAAAGAAAATCAAAATAGAGCAACATTAATCGTAAATAACTTCATCGTTTTCAAAACCTTCCTCACTTTGGTTATGGTCACTTGGTTCTGACTTCCCGGGTTTCATTTGTCACTATATTTAGACTTGTTTTCTTCAAACACCTGTATAAACGCCCAACATTAATTTGTAAAGTCTCATGCACTGGACGAACTTAAGTCTTCACCTGAACTCATTTTTAGTAATCAACAGTCAAAATAATATACTTCTGATGGTGAACGAGCTGTTAAAATGGACATGATTCACTAATATTCTGAAAGTTTTCAAATTTTGATCTATAATCAATAGCAGTATTGTCATTTATGGAGAAAATTGAAAAGCTACTATTATGTTATTAACACACAACATAGAAATCTGTTTTATCTACCTGTAGAAACATTAAACTCCAAATTTATAAAATTTGAACTTGATCCATTAATATTCTGACCCACCCATTTCTCGGAGCCTGTTCTTCGGATCCAGATGTCCAACTGTCTCGCCATCTTTTAGGTGGTATTCCTGCAGGTCGATTTACGGTTGGTACTTTATTTGCGGCTATATTTATCACTCTTCCAGAACATGCTCTTTCCACATGATCTCTCCAGTAGCGTCTTCTCAGTCTTCCCCATCGCACGACATCTTCTACATTGCAGATCTTTCTTATTTCGGAATTTCTTATTCTGTCTCGGAGTGTCGTTCCCGCAACGGATCGGAGAGTCTTTATTTCTGTGGTTCTTAAGAGACTTTTTGTTTTGATGGTGTCAGCTCTCGTTTCTATTCCATATGTCATTATAGGACGTACGCATGTCTTGTAGATTCGAATTTTGCTCTCCTTTAGCATATTTTTATTTTTCCAAACAGCATTCGTCAAGCAAACAGACACAATTTTTATTTATTAATAATAATAAATAATAAATATACTGTAAATTTTAAAGCGCCGTTTTTGCGATGTAATTGCTTCAAGGGCGCATCAAAACGTGTTTTAAATCTAAATATGAACGCTGCATCAAATGTTAGCGATCGGTTATCGGATTAAAACATTATTTTAAAAAAAACTGAAAAAACGTTTCCTATTCTCTAAATCTTTATATTAATAAATAACACTTATTTAATTGACCGTAACTATCATTTTTCCTTCTTGGCAGCGACACTGCTATTTTAGTTTTCGCAACAGTCATATTTACGAAGACTAATATCGCCAAAATATGCCTTTGAAAGCTCGGACACTAAAAAATACAAGATGGCTACAATCTGCGACACGAAAATTTGTTTCAAGGGCGAAAATTTGTTTCAAAATCAAATGTTTAGAGATAGAGTTCACTCAACTTGTTACAAAATTATTTAACCTTCTCACAAGTTTTTTCGGACATTGTCCTGAACCAAATTCGTTTAGACATGGTGGGCTGCACGGAAAACTTTTAATTTAATTGATAATTTATTAACTATTTACTGAAAGCTTGGAGTTGGTAAAATAAGTATGAAAGTAGGATAAATGCCGTAGAAATGAGGTCTCTAATAAAAATGTGCGGAAAATCAGTGTATGATAGAATAACTAATAAAGAAGCCAGAAAAGAATGTGCGGATGAATGCGTCCTAAATAAAATTAAGAAAGGGTCACTAAGATGGTTTGGATATATGCAAGTAATGGATGAGGAAAGAATGGTTTAAAATATATATATAAAAGTGATGTGAATTGGAAATGAAGTCGAGAAAGGCCAAGGAATAACTGGCTTCACCAAACAACAAGAACAAACCGTCACGCTGTTTCCCCGCAGGGGTAGGCAGAGAGAATAGACCGCCACACTACTCTATCCTAGCACACCTCTCTAGATTCCTCCACATTCATACAGCAAGTCATACACGCACGTCGATTCTTCCGATTTCTAACATGACCAACCTTTAAAATTTGATTAATTTGGTCATGCCATGTTTTCCTCGGTCTGCCTCGACTCGGTACTCCATTTACATCATTAACGTATACTTTCATAACCATTCTTTCTCCATCCATGCGCTCCATATGTCCTCACCAAATTAATCAATTACTGAAAGGCAGCCACGTTCGAAGTAGAAATGATGTGTGAATGTAGAAGAGTCGCGAGAGTTATGTCAGGATAGAACAGTGTGGCGGTCCATCCTCTCTGCCTACCCCTTCGCGGAAACGGCGTGATGGTTAGTTAGTTATATAATTTATTTATAATTGTTTTATTTAGATGACCGAAAATTCGTTACTTCTTTTCTTCGCTATTTATTAACCGCTGAAAAAAATACATTACGTAAATGATTGCAAATTGATTTTCACGGTAAATTTTCATTTGTAAATTACAGAAAATACAATTTATAATTTTGAAATGGCAATGGGCAGGTCACGTAGCCAGAAGCTCGGACGAAAAATTGACAAGAAGACTGGTGACTTGGAGACCATGGAACGCAGAGAGAAGTGCAGGGCGACCGCATCTATGGTGGAAGGATGACCTGAACCGACAAGTTGGCATAACTTAGATATAGTCTGCACAACACAGAGTGGCGTAGAAGCGAAGAATGGAGAAGACCTTGAAGTAGAAATACGTATTTTTCTTTACTTTTTTAGTTGGATACACATATCTATTTTTATATACATGTATAAAATTTAAAAAAACTTTATAATATAATAATTTTACAACTAAATTGGTTTATAATGCGTAAATATATATTATTATTGGAATGGAATCTTAAATATAGATAGTATTTTTCTTTAGTTTTTTAGTTGGATACACATATCTATTTGTATATAAATGTATAAAAATTGTGTACACTTTAACTAACTGACTAACTAACTAACCATCACGCCGTCTCCCCGAAGGGGTAGGCAGAAAGAGTGGACTGCCACACATTTCTTTTCTGACACATTTTTTTTGATTCCTCAACATTCATACATCGTGTCATGCACGCGCGTCGATTTCTCTGACTCCTCGCATTGCCGACATTCAATATTTGATTTATTTGATCGTGCCACGTTTTCCTCGGTCTTCCTCTGTTTCTGGTTCCATTTACATCATTAACATATTACATTGTACACTTTATAATATAATAATTGTATAACTAAAAGGATTTATGATGCGTAAACATATATTTTTATTGAAATGGAATCTTGAATACAGATTTTCGAAGGATTTGGCTTTATATGAACTAAATATGAACGCATCGTTATTTTAGTATTTTTTTAATATCATATAAATAATTTTGGAAAATTTCGATACTAAACGCACCGATGCATTTGAACAAAAGACGTTTGGACATGCATTGGTGCGTTCATACAAACTAAAGAGGTTGAATAAAGAATGGTTGCCTTGTTTGGTAACTTTGTTTATTTCCAAAGATGAAAGCGAAAAGCAATCTATCCTTTAATTACAAATTATAAAGTGAAAGTTTGGATATTTGTTGAGAATGTTTTTTTCAATAGCTACACTAATTATAATCAATGATAGTCAATTTCAATCACATTTTCAAACTAAAAAATAAAGTAATTGGGTTACTTTTATAACCTACATAAGTAATCAGTTACACTTATAACTTTATTGTATTGTGGTTTCATCAACATTAAACAAACACAATATGTGGAATTTTTTTTTAATTACTCAAATTTAATTTTTTTTAATTAACTATCCATCGCGCCGTCTTCAGAAACAATAGGCAGAAAGAATAGACCGCTACACTTTTGTTTCCTTAAGTACATCTCCTGATCCTCAACATTCATACATCGTTTCACGCACGCACGTCGATTTGTTCATGTCACTTTTTCTACAGTCTTTATCACTTACGTATCTTTATGTCGTTAACATATACAGGTGGCCCTCGACTTTCGAACGTTCGACATTTGCACAATTTGTTATTTCGCACATTTTTCGACCGTGGTTTTTTGTTCAATCAACGATGGCTCTCGTGACGCTCACGTGTGTCTAACGTGCAGTCGCTCTCATCTCCGTTTGTACGTTTGAAACAAGTTCAGTCTTGCTTTGCATTACGGACTGACACTACGCGTTTGCGAAGATGTTGATGATTTAATCGTATCGCATTCAGAGCCTTTGCCGAATGAATACCTAATTGAACAATAAGAAACAAATAAAATAGAAAATTAAGGCGAAGAAGAGATTGAAATTGTTTCGAAAGTAAATATAAAACTGAAAATTGGAAACCATATTGCTGTTATTTTTTTTAAATGACCTCTACTATCGCACCCATTTTCAGGATCAATTAAGTTCAAAATTTGAGGGCCGCCTGTACTGTATTTACAATTTTTCTTCATTTATTCTTTCTGTATGTTCAAACCATCTTGATGAACCTTTAATCATTTTGTTCATAACGCTCTCAAATTTTTTTTCTGCATTCACATTCAATTTTTTTTTTCTGTTTCTATCATATGAAAATTATTACACATTCGTCTAAGAGATTTAATTTCCATCGCATTTATTATATTTTCATTCTTCCTTTGCCAGTTCCATATTCCACTTTCATACATAAGGATCATCACAAAAACACAATTGTACACTGCCATCTTATTTTTTTCTGGATGACAACTTTAAGTGAACCATTCATTGCCATAAATAAATTTAGACTTGCTCTAACCAAATATACAAAAGGGTCAACCATTGTTTTTTTCTATTAGATTTAGAAGAAATTTTATATCCTAGTATGTACATTTATTATTACAACTTTCCTAGCATTCAATTTTAATTATAAACTGTTAAATTATGTAAATAACTTTGTTTTCGTATCTCAATTGTATTTTATTTTACCCGACGGCTGTTTCATCAACCTATGTTGACAGCATCAGGTGTTACAATAATATATCAAATGTCTAATTTTCATGATTTTTCGAATATTTATTCCTATGTCAATTTGAATAATTTCTTTGATATACTCGTAATTTTGAAGTTCTTGCTGAAATTGAGTTAGGTACCTAAATATTTTAATTAAAAGAACGGTTAGTTACTATATATAGGAGAAAATATTAAAGGTGGAAAATATAATAATAAAACAGTAATTAAAAGGAACAATTACACATAGTATAGATGAATTTTAATTATATCATGTTACGTTAAGTCACTTGCCAATGTTAGCATAAGATTACTAACAAATGCTTTGTTACTAACAATAACAATTCCACTAACATGCTCTTTTATGTAGTTGTCACGATACAGGCCATGCCTAGTGTGACAACTACAGTCCATAAATTTATTTATCAAATGTATTTCATGTAAAAATAAAATAAATAAATAAATAAATTTTGTTGGCTGCCCCAAACTAGTCGAATCAGAATTGTTAAAATAATCTAGGTTAACCGTTATTCGAAATAATTGAGATTTAAAAATGAGCTTTAACTCTTTGATTGGTGTTTGATGTTTATTGCAATTGTATCATGGTTAGTTAGTCAGCCAGTGAGTATAACGACTTTCTCGATACTAATCTTTATTAGCAGATTACGTTTGAAATAATTGGTTTATCTACCGATCGTTCCGCACGTCTTTGATGTCGATCATGCGGTCATTGGGTTTGGCACTGAACATCTGATAACCATCAAGAAAGTCTGTCAAACGCAAACGGAACGAGTACCAAAGGACGGTTCTTGGACCGTGGTAAAAGATTATATGATAGCGATCAAACAAGGTTGGAATATCAACATACGCAATTGAGAATCATTAAAGCGATTAATCGCTACTTTAAAGGTTAGATTATTTTGTCTTCTATGTATTCCTTTGTATAGTTTCTCTTTGCTCACATACTTATTAATTATGATAGAAAATAAACGCGATCATTGATTTGTTGTTTGAATCAACATGCTGAAGCAACTTTAATTTGCGATTTATGCATTGGATACACAAAGATAATCATTAATTTATTGTTTCTTGAACAATCTCAAACTCCATATCATATATGTTAATTAATACGAATTAAAAAGTCTGCTTTTTAGAAGGTTAATTACATTTTATGGGAATGACATAATTCGCCTTTCTAAAGAATTATTAAATGTCTTTTATAAGGCATTATCATATTTAATAATGCCTTTATTTTTTTTTACTGTTCCTTTTACATGTTAATATGTTTAATTAAAACGAGACACTAAATGGGTTCCATGTTTGAAAAATCTGTTATATATAATCTGTTATATAAATCTGTTATAATAAAGCAAATAAAAAAATACGGAAACCATTTTTTATAGAGTACATGTGAATGTTTTAACATTTCAGATGCATTTTATTTTCGATACATTTCACCTCATAATTAGCAATATGCTGCTCTTCTAAGGCATGCGTCGTGGATCTGAACAAGTGGTAGTCCAATGGTGCCACGTCTGGTGAATAAGGCGGGTGCAATATAATCTCCCAATCCACATTTTGTACGTAGTTTTTGACCGCGATTGCGATGTGAGGTCGAGCGTTGTCGTGTTGAAGAATCGAAAGAATTAATAGTTGGAAAAGTAAAATTACATTCGGATGACGCAAAATTAAAGAATCATGGAAAATATTGTTAATAATGACGTGTTTCCACATCTACTATATCTCAAGTCGCCTGGACACAATATTACAGTGAGCTTAACGCATATAGAAATGAAAATATATAAACGCAAACGCGAGTTTTTATTGCATATAAATAAACTTATAAATCTTTGATAACACGTTGAAAATATTGACATGTATCAGTGATTTCTTACCACAAAATGTTGCTTTGGAAAGTAATTCGAATATAATTTCAAACTATTGATGCATTAATCTAATTATATCTCTCTACATACCATTTACATGCCTCACATCACATTGATATATACTTTTATGATTATGTTGTCCAATTATTATACACTGATATGTTCATACGCGCTATATTTATATATTCATACATGCTTTATTTTAAACAAGTATGTTTATACATGCTATATTTATAGGTTACGTAAAAAAATTGTTTCGAGTAATTAATGCCGACCTTCGTGGCAGAGTGGTAAGAGCTTTGACTTCCATACCAAAGGTCCCGGGTTCGATTCCCGGCGATGACAGAGTGATTGGCACACTGACTTTAGTCTAGTGTAGAATTTACCTGACAATAAAATGGCGATAGATTGGCTACCTATCACATATCATGAGAATCGATATGATAGCTTAAATAAATTGTATACAGAAATTGGGTTCAAACGACCTGTTCTTTACAAGGAAAAATACATGTATTTGTTTAATGGTTAATAAAATATTGTTTGAAAAATCAAAATAAAAATAATGACAGGTGCTTTTTGAAGAAAGTTTTAAAAAATATTAAGATTAAAAAAATGTAATCAAGTTTTTTAAAGTATAAAAATCAGCATTTGATATTTACACAATTTTAATCTAAATTTAACAAAAATTGTAGCCCGATAAAATAACTTTAAAAAAAAATCAACCACAAAAAGCCGTCCATCGTAGTGGAAAAATAGCGTTATTATAATGGCTATATAAGTTGCATGAAAACTGTCAATTTTTTTTTTATATGCAACAGGTCGTTTGAACCCAATTACTGTGTACAATTTATTTTTAGCTATTATATTAATTCTCATGACATATGATAGGTAGCCAATCCATCGCCATTTTATTGTCACGTGAATTCTACACCAGACCAAAGTCAGTGTGACAATCACACTGCCATCGCCAGGATTTGAACCCGGGACCTTCGGTATGGAAGTCAGAGCTCTTACTACTCTGCCCCGAAGGTCGTCTTGCAGGGACGAATCTTGCAGGTACTGTGTGGTGTGCGTTTACGTGGATTTAAATAACTGCATTTTTGTGTCTGTATTATTTGTGTATTTTAAAAATAAACATGTTTTTAAAATTCTGGTATGTTAAAAATAAACATATTGTTTTGTGAAAATCACATGTTATTTAATCTAAGTTTAGTACGCTTGCTGGGATAACATAGTTTTCTCGAAACTGTATGTTGAAGCTGTTTTTGAAGAGTGACCTTATGATACTCGTATATCACTTGACGAAGTCTTATAATAGGGAGTCAATTAATAATTAAATTAAACTTTAATTAAAATTAATTATATTATGAACAGTGCATAATGAAATATAAATGTTATTTTCAGGTAAGGACCATTTCTAAACAGTGTCATGGCCTCCCCAAAGTACAAGTTCTACGTGAGTATTAAAAATAAATATTTACAATTATCATCTATTATTTCTTGATATGTCACTATATTGTTTATTTAATTATACTTAACAAATTAACAAACAGTGACGTCGAAAGAAGGGTTGAAGAAAACTGTTATTGGAAATAAAAAAATATCAATGAAAGGAAAAAAATTACCGTTCACAATAGAGTTCTAGTTCCAACCCTTACGCATGGAAGCGAAGCAAAAAAACTGCCAGAAGAAGGATGAGAGTAGAATAAATGTAGTAGAGAAGAGATCCCTTTTACGTATGTGTGGTAAAACGACGTACGACAGAGTTTTAAATACTGATATTAAGAATGTATGTAGAACGAGCGAAAGTATTATAAACAAAATTATGAAAGGATCACTGCGTTGGTTTGATTACATGGAACGTATGGATGAAGAAAGAGTGGTTAAGAAAATATACGTAAACGATGTGAATGGAATACGGTATCGAGGAAGACCTAGGAAAACATGGCATGACCAAGTCAATCAAATTTTAAAGGTCCCCCATGTTAGAAGTAAATTTTGTTAATTTAAGTTTAGATTTGATTATTTTTCTAAGAAAACTTATTTTCTACGATTAACTGTTTATATGCAACAGTATAGCACACCGTTCCTAAACAATTAGAAGCGGATGGCTGGTAACACTCCATGCATGCGAAGATAAGCAAATTCATGACGTCCAATGGATCCCGACTATTATTACAGCAACGGCCTTACATAATAGGCGCTGGAGCAGAACCGAACCGTGAAAATGAGCTATTCAAAAAAAATGTGGAAAGGATTGAATACGTATTCCATTATGTTAACTGACCCATTTACTCGCACATAACAACTGTAATAGCCGGTTTAAAAATATACAATACCTCGTACAATCGTTACGATTAGCAATTGTGATTGTATTTCTTCTGCATACTTTGTGACATATACACGACCATCGCCGGGAATCGAATCCGGGACCTTCGGTGTGGGAGTTGAAGCACTTACCACTCGACCACGAAGGTCGTCAGATGCCTAGCACATGATGGGATAATTTTAAGTATAAATTGATGATTGATGATTTAAGTATAAGTTGGATTTCAACACTCTTGAAACACGTCGAATGATCTTTTTATGAAAGCATTTTTTAAACTAATATCCGGAGGTATTTACAATCCAGGAATACTGAGAGAACTCTTATAAATCTATACGTTCCCCATAGTTATAGCAGAGCAAGGGGGCATATATTATTTTATGCCCCAAATTGCCGCACAGAAGCCCTTCAAAGTTTTCCTGTATTGAAAGCGATTCGTCTTTTAAATGAGGTTGCAAAAGAGATAGACCTCTTTGTCGTGAATACCCTTACGATAAAGGCAGCAAGGAAATAACTGGCATATTTCTATTAATAAAGTTATATGTATTCGTATATTTCTTTTCATATTCATTTTTTTCACCCTTTACATCGATTTGGCTCGCGCTGTAATGGTAAGGAGTTTTTTCAACAAAATAATAATAATAATATCTTCTTCCAACATGCAAATGCCAGTAGGAAATTAAAACTGTAGTAAAAAACGATAAAAGTTATTCCATAGTATAAAACGAAATTTTTTATAAAAATGAAAATATTATTCAAGAGGTAAAACTTTAAATAATAAATAAACAAAATAATCTTCTTCGTTCAGTGACAAGCAAGTTTCGTAAAGATGTTTGGTCATGGGAGGTTTGGCTAACTTTGTGTCATTTTCAAGGGCGTCAAGTGTCATGGTTATAATAACCCCACACTTGGAAGCACCCTCCTTGCCATATAATTATAGAATAAATACATTCAACAACATTTTGAATGTATACAAATTCTTGTAGACAAACCAATGACAGGTCATAAGTCCTGTAAGCGCCTCGGCCACCACCTTCTGTTCCCAGAAAACAATTTGCATCTTCGTCTCTATTGAGATACAATTAATCCTTGTAGAATAAATACATGTTTTTTTAAATAAATATTTTCAGAATATTTCACTTCAATATGATATGTTTCGGGTGGTTTTCATCCTTCCTCGGTGAATTTTTTCAACAAGGACAATAAAATTTTAATAATGGGTTAACAACTTTCGCTTTTACATTTCGGTAAAAGAGAAAAACAGAATTCGCATAAGAAATAATTATTGGTTTAAAAAACGAACAAGTAGGTAATTAAAAAAAAGGAAGCAAATCGCTAAGTTACAATGTTACGGTTATATCAGTATACACTGTATATGGTAGTTCAATTGCCTATTTTAGTTCTTACCACGAAGATTTTCTATTAAAACCATATTATGTAAAACAAACATGAATGAGCATTATCGTTCTATTTTTATATTCAAATTTGTTCAACAGATAAACGTGTTATTCGTCGTTTAATAGCTTTAGCTCTATGGTTTAATTTTTCGTGTGTACACATTATCGTTTGTCAAACAGTAATAATGATTATAGATATGCATTTATGATGGTTCATAAAATTCCTAAAGAGCATTAAATACCTAATATATTCATATAAAACTACTGAGAAACACGGTTTTGAAGTGTATAGTACTCAATATGTCATTTCTAATTGAATTAAGTATTGAATGCCGCACATTTAATGTAAAATTATGTAAATGTCATCGCGAATGAATGAAAATAAATTGTGAGGTTATGTGTTTTCCCGCAAATTCAGCCAAACTGTACCAGTGTCCCCGCCTAGCGGCCGCGAGGCGAACTAAAATGCTCGAATTTCAATTTTCAGAGGGAAAGCAGATTTCTTTCATGCTGAATTTTATACGAACGCTTGATTCGATTGAAGCACCTGCTAGCGCTACCATTTTAATGTTGAAAATCAAATTATAAAATAACGCTTTAGAATTATTTTTATTTTATTTGCTCATAAAATATTATAATTGTGCTATAATTGATTATGTAAATATATGTTTAATTATTGTAAGCAAACTACAATGGAGACATTTGGCACCTACTTATGAATACCGTAAATCGCACAACTAACAAACTATATATTCGTTTTTATTTTGATTTCATTAGCTGGTGTATATGAGAGTCTGCCACAATCAATTCTGGCTACATGGTCCTTCCGGATATTCTTCTGGAACAATGCCGTCTATTTAATCTATAATATAATAATTAATAATTATCCAAATAGAAAACAATTTTATCTTATACTGAAAAATAGTTATTTTGTATACAAAAATTTATGTCTGTGTATTTACTACGCGTTTGCGCATCGTTCATCCAATTGAGTTGATACTTTGTATAGTTGTTGTTGGCAATATTAGCGTTTCAACCTTTGATAAAATATTCAATTACTTTTATTTATTGTGTACATGTAAATGTGTCAACTTTATACAGTACTACATATGTCTTCTTCTTCTTTTTGTCCTGTCACACCTCCGTGGTGCATAGGGCCTCAAGGAATCTTCTCCACTCTACTCTATCGCATGCCTGATGCCTAACATCATCTCAAGTGAAGCCTGCTGCCTTAACCTCGTCCTGCAGGGTTCTTCTCCAGGTGGCTCTAGGTCTACCTCGCTTCCTCTTTCTCCCAACAGGCTGGGTTCCGTCTCAGAGTGTGTCCGATCCACTGCCGACTTGTTTTCTAATTGGCTTTTCGCCTGCCATGGTCCTGAGAACGGCATTTGACACTGTTTGGGGTCAATCGATTTTGAATATTGAGCGAAGGCACCTATTTATAAACACCTGGAGTTTACCAATAACGTCCGCGGTAGACTTCCAAGTCTCACATCCGTACAGCAATACGCTTTTAACGCTATATACACCTCAATCAAATTTAAAAAAAAAATTAATTTAAAGAGGCATTGTAACGCATGCCGGGTATAAGCTATTAACTTATATTTGATTTGATATTACTTTAATAAATTTACAAATAATATTTTAGAATATTTTCATAGTCAGTTCAACGAACTGTTCATGAAATAACTGTCACAAAATGGCAGATTTGTGATTTTGTAATAAATCATAGAACCAGAACCGCTTAATCACGTTCCTCGAAACGACACAAATATACGCAAAACATCAATTATTCGTGTCATTAAATATAACGGGAATAAGAGGAGCCCTCGCGTTAATGTAGGTTATTCGATGCGTTCATATAATATCTGGCCGGCGAAAATACAACTTATGACATATTTTCTTAAAAAATAATTGGGCTGTACTAGATCCTCATCACGCCGCAGTCAACTCGGCTCAGCTTGGCAACGTCGGATCTTATTTTCTAGCATGTATTATTGTCGAAAGATTCATTCGGTACCGAACGGATGGAATTATGTATTGTGAAGCTGGGAATGTATTGAATCTAACCCATAGAGGGCTCCCTCCGCTTACCCGAAGCTGTTATAGGTGCAGCGGCACCTTTCGTCAGCTTCATTCTTAACGTTCTCCCGATGATGACGATGTAAGCTTTCGAAACATGTCGAGAAAAATAAACTCAAAAGTGAAACAAACAGTATTTTAATTCATAAAAAATCGTCCTTATGGAATTCCACAATGTTAACGCCTTAAGTTTATCTCAAAAAACTTGTCATTGTCATCATTAGCCTGCATCCGTCCACTCTTGGGCGTAGACTTCAATGTCTGTCAATTTAATGTCATCTCTCCATCGATGTTGGGGACTCCTGAGTTTCGAGTCAAAGTTCAAGGATGCCAACAATGGAGGTGGTTTGTTTATCTATCGTTAGAGCTGCGAGCGACATGGCCTGCCCAGCGACATTTTAGCGCTGCCACTCTTCCGAAGATGTCCGACACTCCTGTTCTGGCTCTAATAGTGGTGTTTCTCCATATGTCTAGTGTTTTTGAACCCTCTTAACTGTAAGGATTGTCGTATCTAGTCCTAAGTTATCATCGGTAGACGTTTTAAAGACCCTTATTTTCAATGAAATTGAAACAAATATGGTATGTCTCTTCTTCTTTTTCTTGTCCTGTCACACCTCCGTGGTGCATGGGGCCTCAAGGAACCTTCTCTACCCTACTCTATCGCATGCCTGATGCCTAGCATCATCCCAAAGTTATGTTTGCTGCTTTAATTTCGTCCTGCAGGTGACTCTAGGTCTTCCTCGCTTCCTCTTTCCCCCCATAGGGGACCAGTCAAGTGCGCCCTAGGCGATGCAGGCTGGGTTCCGTCTCAGGATGTGACCGATCTACAGCCATTTGCGTCTTGCGACTTGTTCTCTGATTGGCTTTTCGCATGCCATGATTCAGAGAAACATTTGACAATGTTTGGGGCTAATAGATCTTGAAAACGTAAATATGATAAGACATGATAAGACTTCGGTAAGACAAGGGCACAATTGTACGTTTTGTAATTTTTCATTAGAGACATTTTAAGATTTTTGAAGAATAATATGGTGTTATTCTGGCTAGATTGATCATACACTAGCGCCCTCTGGCAAAATGAGACTGAACTTAATGAGCGATTTCGTTCCTCCAGATAAAGGGATGTTTTTAAAATACATTGGCATACTTACTTCATTTTGAAATTTTTAACAATTATGCCCTTGTCTTACCGAAGGTGCCATATGTATTATACATTAATAATTTATTTTACTTTATTATAATGAACTTTTATCAAAAAATGGCCCTTACGATATTAACGGTTCTTAGTTACACGTGGGAGAATTTTTTTTAAATGATTGTATAATGTTTGAAAATCGAATAAGATTTGCATAGGAAAGTGAGAGAATTTCGTTTGATGTGAGTGGGGTTTTAGGGGCAATCTCGCGTGCAGCGACAATGCGCGCAGCGGTGAATAATTGCCACAACAAAGCGTCCATTAATCTAAGCCACGTAGACAAATTAAGCCGGATTTACTCCAACTTCCATCAATATATCCCTCGGGACCGAACCCATTCGCTGACAAACTAACAGCGGACTATTTTAGACGCGGACCACGGGCGGAGCGTACAGTCGGCGCATATGATAACCAACCAGACATAATAAAATATACAAAATAATTTTACCACGTTTATACTACTCGAATATTTTTTATTTCTATTGTTTCTATACTACCGGATCTCTATCAGTATCTTCTTTTTCTTTTATTCAGCCTTGTTCCCTCCACTAATGGTTATAGCCAGTGGCGGTACTCCCATAGAAGCCCAGAAGCCCGGCTTGCGTAAGAAATTTTGAATCAAAACCGCCAAATCTAAGTAATCACGCCCCCGGATAAACCAAAAACCCACAAAATCACCTCCCAATAATGTTCCCATCGTAATTTATTCATTTGGTATCCTAAGCTATCTCTAAGGGTTCTCCCCATTATTTTCATGTTAAATAATATATTAATTTGTACATGTTTAAAAAATATATACTTTGATAAAATTTTGGTTTTAAAAATTTAAGAAGCGTTATTATTGTGGCGGACTGTACCGACATTAAAATAAACAGTTGCAGAGTTGGTTCTGGAGGCGGATGCTGAGTCGCGTCTTCTAACACCGCTTCTCGCGCCTCGCTTCACTTCTAACACCAGCCCGTCCCATGCCCTGGTCTTTCTAAAGGAGTCTATTTCCATAGCGCGCTGCATCACGGTCTAACTAATCGTGTCAGTCAAAACAAACGTCCAGCAATTACGTATATATCTATTGTATATGCACAATAGTTCACAGATTTACAAAGACTCGTATTCGAAATTTTCGTTTCTTCCAGAATATTCTATACCTTATGATTGAATACATATTACTAGTAGCAACCCGTGAGATATTCACGAAAGTAAACCATATTCTACTTTATGTTTCATTGTTTGTTTAATATCAAATAAAATCAGTTTATTAACTCAAAAGACATTACAAACAGCAAAAGGTTTAAGGTAATATAAAATATTATAAAAACACAACATAATACCAGGAACGCATCAGAGATGGTTCGACATTAGGAAGACAAGATTTGGTTTGAATAAATTATATTTACACCTGAGGGCGAAGAGATCATCTCCGAAACATGCAGTGTATAATATTTTTATTTTGTAAAAATATTAAATAAATAAAAAGTGACTACCACACCGAAAGTCCCAGGTTCGATTCCCAGCGTTGGCAGTGGTGATTGTCGTACTGTCTTTGGTCTGGTGTAGAATTTATTTTTTAATATTCTTTGTATATATACTTTGTATATATATACAACACTGTTGAAATAACATATCAGATATGTTTCGGACAACCAGTCCTTTTTCAGTGATACATATTATAAAGATAAATATTTAAAATATTATAAGTTAACAAGTTAATATAATCAATTTTGACAGATGTAATACATGTTTGACGATTGATTAGCTACCTATCACATGTCACAAGAATCAATAGGTGAAGTGTTGTATACAGTTATTGGGTTCAAATTACCTGATGTATACAAATGCGGAAAGCAACGGGAAACTACCAAATTAACTATGGAATTCCAGTGTTAACGCGAATATCTCTCTCTCTCTCTCTGGTATCAATCCTGGAATTGGTTTGCAGCAATTTCCTCTATTCTTCTCTTCCATTCTTTCCTGTCTTGTGCGGCTCTTTTGAAATCTGCATATGATGAGCGCGCAAATATAAAGCGAATTTATTTGAAGCTTCAGTGAAATTATCATTATGCTACGACTTTATTTATTGTTTTAACCAAGTAACCAACTAACCAAGCCCACTGAAGTCACAATGACAATACGGTTAGTTAGATACGAAACTGATCGACTTTCAAAAGTGGTTAAAAAAAAAAAACTATAATGAAAATGGTAAAATTAAAATCGCACATGATTTTCACAACAGGTTTCATGAAAAAAAAAAGCAAATTCATTTTTCACGAAATAAAAATGAAATTTCGTGCAGAAAACTGGGTGAAAATAACATGTGACTATTTTTGAAACATTACGAACGTAAATATTGTTGGTAGCCATTAAAAGTGCATCATACGAGGTTAAAATAATTCACACCGCAAACATCGCTTCAAGCTCGAATTCACTCTTTGTTGAAATGGTTTTCATAACCGTGACATGAGATTATACTAAATTACATTAAGAACACGTAGACTCTCTTTCCACATTATTTAATGTAAAAATATCTCAACCTGCTTCGTATTCTGGACACTATATTTTCTTTTTCTTCTTCTTCTCCTTCTTTTAGACCTTTGGTTTGTTCCTGTAATCAGGCTGGCCTCTCTTGGGATGTCGACTCCCAGGTATCCCTCTATCTCTCTGGTGGTCTTCCGGGGGGACGGCAGCCGGCAGGAATCTGATTCGCCACAGCGTGTGGGATTCTGGTGGGATCCATCCTCTGCACGTGTGGGTTTCAGTATCTTCTGCGTTGTCTGCCCCAACTCACGACATCTTCCACCTTGCAGATTTCGCGGATAGCTGTGTTCCTCACCCTATCTCGAAGAATCTTTCTTGCTATCAACCTTAGCGTCTGCATCTCTGCCACCCGCACTTTAGCCTTCGTTATTGTATTATCCTCTCTGGTCTCAATGCTATATGTCAGTATAGGCCTTACGCAGGTTTTGTATATTCTGACTCCATTTAATTAAAACGAATCGTATACTTGCAAATAAAAGTATTAACTAACTAACCAACTAAGGGGTAGGCAGATAGGACTGCCACACCGTTCTGTCCTGACATACCTCTCCAGATTCCTTCACATTCATACATCGTAACATGCTCGCTCGTCGATTCTTCCGACTTCGAATGTGTCCGCCTTTCAGTGTTTGATTAATTTGGTCATACTATGCTTTTCTTGGTCTTCCACGACTTCTCTTCCCACTCACACTGCTTGTATACTACATTTTAACCATTCTTCTCTCGTCCATTCTCAAACCATCTCATGAATCCATTTTTAATTTTACTTATGATGGAATCATCTCCCTTACATTCCTTCGTTATTTCGTCGTTCGGTTTTCTATCATTTATCCTTTTCCCGCACATTATTCTCAGCGATCTCATTTCTACCATTTGCTTATTGAAATAACTTGGTAGATTCTTTTTCTTCTTTTTCTTTGCTAGCCTTCTTCCCTCCACTGCTGGATATAGGCCTCTTCCAATTTCTTCCACTCGTCTCTATCCTGCCCCTTTTGCTTCAAAATTTTCCAACCCTTTTGATAATATCATCGGTCCATCTCATCGGTGGCCTTCCGACACTTCGTCTATTTTCCCATGGTCTCCAACTGAGTATCCTGGGTGCCCATCTATTGCCACCCTGTCTAGCCAAGTGTCCAGCCCATTGCCATTTCAATTTTGCCACTCGGTCCATGACGTCAGCAACCTTGGTGCGGCGTCTGATTTCCTCATTTCTTATGCGGTCATGCAAGCTCAGTCCCACCAAGTATCTGTCTTTCCATGGACCTCTGTGTACACTTGAGCCTGTGGATACTTTTTGCTGTAAGAGTTGTCGTCTCTAGTCCGTATGTCATCATGGGCAGTATTCACATATCGTAGACCTTTCTTTTGAGACAAACCGGTATTTCAACATTTTCAAATACATGTCTCAGTTTACCAAAGGCAGCCAACCCAGTCCCACTCTTCGAGGTAGCTTCATTGTTCATCAGTTGTGAAAATTAGTCACACTGTTAATAATTGATTAATTACAAGACATCCCTTCTTTGCAAGACTCTGAGAAAAACCTTTTGGTTTTGGGTCGATAAAGGAAAAATCCTGATCTATTTTACAAGGTAGGGGATGAGGTTGACATTGCTCGAATTAAAATGCTTTTTGCGCGATAAATAGTGCATTTCGCTTATACGCTTTATTATAAGAACAAGCACGTGGGAAAAAGATAAAACACAGTTAGTGGATGATCCGCGCTCTTTCTTTCACAAGGATAATATAATATTAATTTATTGCGAGTAGTTTTTGTTTTCAAAATTAATTAGAAATAATAGCATCTCTTACTAGTGTTTTGAAAAACATCGTACCAACCAAAAAGTAACAAAAAAATATATATACATCATTAATATACATATTTTTAAAGTTCTGATCATTGAGATTCGTTTGTAGGAAAGTCTTGGGGTGCTATTTGAGTGTCTTAATAGTTTATTTTATGCAACAGGTCGCTTGAACCCAATTACTGTATACACTATGTTTTTTATTAGCTGATATATTGATTCTCGTGACATGTGATAGGTAGCTAATCTTTCACCATTTTATTGTAACGAGAATTCTACACTAGACCAAAGACAGTGTGACAATTACACTGCCATCGCCGGGAATCGAACACGGAACCTTCGGTATGGCAGTCAGAGCTCTTACCACTCTGCCACGAAGGTCGCAGAAGGTTTTTGGTGCTTGCTGCTTTCCACATTTTTGTAACAGGTTATTAGAACCATATTAACATTTATTTAATATTGAGTAGGTACCATATATCAAGCGAAGCATGGAACTGACAAAAGAAGGATGAAAGTAGAATAAATGCAGTAGAAATGAGATCTCTTAGACGAATGTGTGGATACTCTGTATATGATAGAGTGTCGAATGAAAATATAAGAAGTGAATGCGGTGCGAATGATGGTGTCATGAACAAAATAATGAAAGGATCATTAAGATGTTTTGGACGTATGGATAGATTGAATGAAGAAAGAATGGTAAAAAAATTATATATTAATGATGTAAATGGAACCAGAAATAGAGGAAGACCGGGGAAAACGTGGCACGATCAAATAAATCAAATATTGAATGTCGGCCATGTGAGGAGTCAGAGAAATCGACGCGCGTGCATGACACGATGTATGAATGTTGAGGAAGCGAGAGAAATGTGTCAGGAAAGAAAAGTGTGGCAGTTCATTCTTTCTGCCTACCCATTCGGGGAGACGGCGTGATGGTTAGTTAGTTAGTTAGGTTAGGTACCATGTTATGATTCGAGCAACAGTATTTTAAATATACGAGTATATAGGTGTTGATATCTAATCAAACATTGATGTATTAATAGGTATCCATGTGGACAGAAGGCTTCTCCATGTACGGTAGCCATCACAGGTGTTCCGAAAGCGAGCTAATGATTTCCCGTTCATCTTTTTATTGCAATTTCTTTAGACAAGTGTCCATTATGCGGGGACCACAGGTGGGAGGCTGCCAAAGTCTGCGGCAGGAATAACCGTGCTTGTTATTACTCGGTCTCACCTGTTGGCGCGACGGCGACGATGAATGGGTGCGCGGAGCCAACTCCTCGTCTCCGCGCACCGGCGTCACCCGGTGACCGTGGGATTCTACGCAAATAATGTTCCACGCGCTCCAAGCGACTTTATTATGCACTAAAGCGGCGGATGGATTCCAAGAAGTTGACAGGTAAAGCCACGATACAAACAAACGATGTTTTGTAAAGTCAAAGCAGACGCCACGTGCTACGACGTCATCTTCAAGTCCGTTTATTTAAGATAATCAAATAATTTTACTGAAATCTCTTGATGGAAGTTCATTTTAAACAATAATAAAATAAAACGATGTTTTAACTACTTCCACTTTTGTCTTTATTTCGACAGCGACCGGTTTCACCAGGCTCACTGGCATCGAAAGACTGGTGACACTATTGCAAACCGAGTCCTTTATATACATACAGATCAGGGGTGGTAAACATGATTCTATTCACAAATAATACATGTGGGTAGGGCCATCTTATTGCTTAATCGGGTTATCGGAGGTTGACATATTTCGTGATAGAGTGAGTTGCCTCAGGGATGCAATGTTGTGATTGTTATCTCTGATGCCGTAGTTTTTATATTATTGTTATTTTTTTTAATGTTATTTTGAAAATATGTATATCTAATTATGAAATTTTGAGGTTGCAGACGACTTGGACGCATCTGTAATGTTATTTATAAAGATTACAAACATGTAATCTTTATAAATAAATGAAATGAAATGAATTGAAATCTTCAAATATTTATGTAAAATTTACTAAATTTAAATATTGGTATTCAAGAAGATTTACATCCAATACAATGGATTTTAAATTGTATTATAGCTTACATATAACGTTTGAAAAAATGGTAAAAAGGTTTTGTTTTTGTTATTACTGAATTTAAATATAATATGTTATAATTCTTTAGTCGTATATTTAACATCAAATCCATACCTATTTGCCCCACATGTCAGATTTGTTGCTTCTTCTTCTTCGTCTTCTTAAGCCTATTCCCGTCCACTCCTGCACAAAAGCCTCCTCCATTCGCTTCTATGTCACTCTGTCAGTCAGATCATCCTTCTACCGTAGCTGCGGTCGCTCTGCACTTCTCTTTGCCGTCCACGGTCTCCAAGTCAGCAGTCTTCTTGTTCATTTTTCACCTGAGCTTCTGGCTACGTGACCTGTCCATTGTCATTTTAGAGTCGCCACCCGGTGGATGATGTCAGTGACCTTTGTTTTTTCTCTCACCGTGTCGTTTGTGACTCTGTCTCCTTAGACTTATTCCTAACATGGTTCATTCCATGGCTTTTTGGGTTACTCGCAGTTTCTCTATTAAATATAAAAAAATCTTAAATTCATATACAGCAAGAGAGAATCAAGTTGAGTTTACTTTTCATCGTTCAAAATTGTTCAAAAAGACTATACTATACGTTTTGGTTTCAACCACTTTTGTGCTTGGATTTTTTTTTAAATATATGTAAAGTATTTAAAAAACGAATAACGATGTGTGATATGATCGGTGACCGCATGTGCCAACACGTGATTTTATATTAAATTCTTAAGATTAAATAACAGTTGTCAATGTCAAAACAAAAGTGTTATGGTTATTAGGTCTTCGGAGAAGAAACAAAACTGGTCATGTTTTCCTTCATTGACACACTTGTACCATTTTAAAGACTCTAAACAAATGAAGTTATTACACTCCCAATGTCATGTAAATGAAAGATAAAACGCAATGTTACTTCAAGCTCATCAACACCAGCAAAGTTTCTCAACAAATGGTCCGTTGTACTCTCAAATGCTCTTTAAATCGTCCCTAGTTCACGTGTCTCATAAGATATTAAATGGGAGCGCTTATACGAATGTTCGTACGTCTTGTATCAACGACTATTTTGAAACCGCGGCTTTGAAATGTTATTTATTCAGGTGTTGGTCGCAAGAAGTTATTAGAGGATCTGAAAGCTTTCGACCAGCATCCCCACCTATCCCAAGATTAAATATATGTGATGTCAGTAATTTATTGGTTACGGAATAGAAAACCAGTATAGCTCTTTTATCTTAAAGTAATATATACATTTAAAAATAACCTTTGATGTTATATCCCTATTTTTTCCACAATTAATTTTACATTTGTTGCATTCTTTTTATGAAAAATGTATTATATGATAACTTTTCATTAATTTTTTAAGATAATCAAATGATTTTAGTAAATCCCTTGATGGAAGTTCATTTAAAAAAATAATTAAATAGTTTTATAAATACGAGTACTTCCACTTTTGTCTTTATTTCGACAGTGACCGGTTTCGCCAGGCTAGCTGTCGAAATAAAGACAAAAGTGAATGTAGTTAAAAAACTTTTTGTCATTTATTGTTTCTCGAACAATGATGTAAAACTATATATTAAATAATTAATGCCAATGAAAACATCAGTTTTGCATAATTGTATAATGTTTATGAGAATGACTTGTTTGGCCTCGCTAAGGCATCAAATGTGATTGGGACAAATGGGATTTTATAACACCTTTGCAATGCGAAACCATAAAATATAATAAATCTTCTAGAAAACAGACGTTTTCATTCGTATTGATACTCTTATTAATATTATAAATTGTTTTCACAAAAAACTACCTGCTACCTTTAGATTCTTACAATTGCAATACCGAAACCGGTCAATAATCATCAATATGAATGAAAACTTCTGTTTTATGGATGTTTAATTACTTTTTATGCGAATGATATTTTTTACCTTGTACCCTGAGTAAAGTGAAACAGATCATTTCAAAAAAATATAATAAAACATCTAGAAAACGGCATTTTCATTCGCATTTCATTTAATGTGGAGTTTTACATCATTGTTCTATCTATCTATCTATGTATCTATCTATGGTCTTGTCTTTCGGTAGTATCAGCCCGAAGGCTATTGCTCCCCCACCTGTTGGAAGTGACTTTGTTGGGAATGAGGATATGTTATGTAGGATGGGGTAATGAGGGAAGGATTAGGAGGACATTCAATAGTTATAGTACATTATTTATACTTTTTTTTTACACGTCTATATGGATCTGGGGGGGTGATGGTTGGGAGGGGTTTTGGTGGGAAAGGGGGAACATCATTGTTAAAGAAATAGTAAATACCGTTAACAATACAAGAAAGTAAACAATGCCTAAAATAAAAGAACAACAATCTACTTTCCAAATGTCACATCAATTTAAATTTTAAACATTGTTCGTATTTTGAATACGTAGAAAACAAAGACTAATACATAAAAATAGCATCACATCACTTCATAAATTGAATGAGCTTAGACCAGCTGATCTGTGAGTAAATCCATTGAAATTAATGAACTTTCATACATTACTGCTTCGATGGAAGTAAACAAGTCTAATACTGTTTTGCACTCATTTTTCCTTAGAATAACACAGTTTTATGACTCTGTTTACTATTGTTGTTTTTCGCTGGATTTTTGCATCGCGTACAGGAATAGACTTGTTCTAGTAAACTAAAAAATGATTCAGATATTTTCCTAAAGCGCATAAGCTTTTCATTCAAGCATTAAATTGTTTTTTTATGGTTCATTTGAAAACACAGTTCAACGAACTTATACATATTCTTCTTCTTCTTCTTCTTCTTCTTCACTTTTGGTAGACTCAGGAGTCTGTTATTTCAGGCGGGTCCTCTTGAGACGCTGAACTCCAGCTTTCTCTCCACCGTTTCGGGGGTCTTCCTGGTCAGCGTTGTCCGTTTGGCGTTCCATGGAGAGCTGTATGGTATCCTATTTGAGCTCATTCTTTCTACATGTTGATGCCAGTATCGCCGTCTTTGACGTCCCCATCTGACCACATCTTCGATCTCGCAGATTTCTCGGATTGCTGTATTCCTAATTCGACCACGTAGGGTTTTACCAGCTATAGCGCGGAGTGTTTTCATCTCGGTTGTCCTGAGCATGCTCTTTGTCTTGACAGTGACTGCCCTCGATTCAATGCCATATGTGAAGATTGGTCGCACACAAGTCTTATAAATGCGTATGCTGTCAGTCCTCATGTCCTTGTTTCTCCATATGACATCTTTCAGGCAGCCTGCAACCGCTGCAGCCTTATCTACATGTGACCTTACTTCTCTGGGGAGGTCATTAGAGCTGGTTACTTCGCTTCCGAGATATCTGAATTGGTCTACCTGTTCAATTTTTTCTTGGCGTACGGAGATTTCGCATCTTAGTTGATTTCTAGAGAATGTCATACACTTCGTTTTTTAGATGGATATGATCATGTTGTATTTAGAGCTTTATTATTTATACATAAGTTTTATTATTAAACTTATTTACAGGTACAGATGTTTACTTTAAACAAGGCATAAATATTCATTGTTTTGAAGAATTGAAAGTTCATTTGAATAAAAATGTATATTTACTTTATTATTGTATGTTGAATTATGATAATAAAGCAAATTGTGTAGACTTGTTATTATTTTTCATGTTGTTTTAAAACACAAGATGTTTTTCGTCGTCTTCGTTCTAGTAACCAATTCCATAGTCTGTCTAGTAAGGAGACAAATAAATATTGAAGTATTAATGTACTTATTTACAATTTACTGTAGAAATTCATTGTAAATAATGAAAGTAGAAAATATTTTGTGTTATATATTTAGATAAATTCAATTTAGGTTTATGGCTTCGGCCGGTTTCGGCAGCTCGCTGCCATCTTCTGCCATACCAGAATATGGCAGCGAGCTACCGAAACCGCCCGAAGCCATAAACCTAAGTGTGATATAACTAAATATAAAGTATGAAGAATTTATTTATTGACTTATTTATGTAACTTTTTTTCATTATTTAAATATTGCAGGTTTTTGTATAATACATAAGAGAATATCAGATTAAAGTCACACCAAAGTGCTTCGTTAATGGCAAAATAGATGGAACGCGTATATACTATAGAATCTAAAAGCGTGGAGTGTGGCCATTGCGATAGTACGGAGTGCGTTGGTTCGCTTGAATATGTCACCTAGCTCACAGTGTAACTGTAAGCACCAAGCTAGGACACATGTGGGTCCTTACCCTTATAATTATATGCTCGATCTAATAGTTAACATATTCATAGATTTTTTATTTATATCCTTACATCATCTGTATGTTCATGGCATGTCAGAACATAATGGTACTAATATCCAAAGGCCCATAGATTCACGCGATTCTTTTATACTCTGAAAAATATGCGCATTTTTCTGTTTCTTCTTCACCTTCTTTCTTTCTATAGGACTATGTGATCTGTTCTCTAGTGGATTGCTCATCTTGTGAGGTAGATTTCCAGCTGTCCTTCTATCTTTAAGGAGGTCTTCCACGAGGACGAGTCCCGTAAGGCTGATTATGTAGTGCAATATAAGGGAGTCTGATGCTGTCCATTCTTTGGATATAACCATACCAGTTCCTTCTTCGCTGTCTACTACATTTATTATAATACACTCAGCTTAACATATCTCTCTTATTCTGCTGTTTTGTTCCTTCAATATTTTTAATAAAATTGTGAATTGTGGTAACGTTAAATTTATTTAATTTTTTTGTTCACAGAAACGTCAGATATTACCAAATCGCTTATAGTTCGCATAACTCAATCACTTCTAATCTCTTCCTCGGCGCTTAAGTCTGACTGGCAAACTCACGTGTTTTCAAGTTTGTCGTAAACTTCCAATTAGGTCCATAATAAATCATAATTTAATATTAAGCACTAAATTATCAGTCTACGTCTACGTTGTACGCCAAGACCGTTTAGTATTATTTATTTTAATTCCTTTTTCAAAACATAACGGTTTTATTTTAATTTATAGATGTGATATTATATTATTACTGATGTTAATTTATTACACAAAACCAAATTTTGGCAACGAATTTATAGATAACATACACATTCGTTTGCCTCCTTCATTCTTATGAACAGTTGTATAAAGGCACTGACATATATATACCGTATATACCGTCTACCATTATCATTTACTTTTTTATTTTTCATCCTTCTGTGAGAATGACACAGGTCTGTAATATTTCTTTAATTTTTAAAACCCATTTGATGTGAGATTAAAGGTAATAAAATTGTTTGAAAAAAAATCTGTTTTTCACCGAAACGTAAAAAAAGTTCTAGGGTTTTTTACAGCTAGAAATAAAAATAAACGTAGGCTAGGATGAAAAAGAAACGAGGGAATATTAATCCCGCGTCACAGATTTACAATTTGCAAACAATATAAAAAATAAATGACGAAGATATACAATGATAACTTCAAAGCTTTTCGAGAAAAATACTGTGAAAAGTGAAAAAAAAAAACGTTTTAAATAATAATAAAAATTATCGTTCTCGAATTTCTGAGTATTAACACAATAAATTCAGATAATCCATTGTTTTGGCCGAAACACTAAAATACTTCAATATTATTAAATGTTTATATTTGAAATAGTGTTATTTACGTATCAGACATCATTTTTTACGAGATTTTTATAATATCTGATATTAAATTATTGCGATACGTACGAGTATAATAGCAGTCTTTCAAATTTAAACGTTTAATACCAATCTTTTCTTGTTAAAGGTTAATTAATTATTATGTAAAGGTGTCAATGAGAACCATTCCAAATGTCATCGGTATAATTTGACTCGGTAATATTACAACTCGCATTAGAAGGGATAATTTGAAATTAATAAGACACTGAAAGATGTTGCGGTGATCTCCCGGCCATTCGTCAGAGATGCCGGAAATATGGTTCGGTCCCATTCATTGCCGTTTTCATAAATACGGAAAATTCCCGTGAACGCGATGCATTTCTTAATCCAGATCGCACGGACCTGCAGCGGATTGGAACATCGCCTCAGAGACTTCTATAATTAAGCGCGATGAGACTGCAACCGGAGAACAGAGTGCAGCTGTTTAATGTAACAACCGCATCGAAACGGTGTCGCTACGAGACATTCTGTTGTCAATCATTCAAATGTATTCTAAACAAAAAAGCATCGATGTTTTTGTATCATTGTGATGAACGAATTGTTTCAAAATGGCGCCCATAGACGGCTGTCATTTGAAGCTTATAACAAAAAAAATAATTTTTCTGCATTTTGGCAATCTTTCTAGATTAAAAACAGTTCTATATACATGTATATGCATCATCATGGGTGGTTTATTGTTTTCTATGATGATTCAACATGGAAAAATATTATATCAAACAGTGCACACTCTAATATCCAAATTGTACATCGCTCTACACGCCTTTCCATCAGCCGGCCAGCTAAAGTGACAACTTCTATCTGAATAGGCTTTTGCCTCCGTTTCCGCCGCCACAGTTCTTGACCATCGTAATCGCTTACTACTCCATTTTGCCGTTACCATATTCCTGACCCGCTACCATCTCCGAGCCTGCTGGCGTACCTTGAACGCCTCCATCCCTTGCTTCTCCTGCCGTCGTCGAGCCACCTCCTCTTGCCCCGCCTCCGCCATCGCTGCCGACCCTCTGTTCACCCCAACGACCCATGCCCCAACCCTTCCCTTTCCATCATCCTTATCCCATCCTATATATCAACCCCATTGCCATATTGGTCCCCACCCATTGCCACTCTTGTCCCACTCGGTTCTGAATCCAGGAAGATCGGCCCCCACCCAAGGCCACTCCCTGTCACCGTCCCTCGGTCTCCACCCAAGACCTCGACCCCTGTCCATGGCCACTCCCGATCCTTCCACACTTCCTGCCTACTCGGCTAGTGAGGTCCAAATGTCGGACACAACCCAATATATCCAAGTAACCTCCCCTCACCATCCAACAATATCCAACCTCATCATCCAAGAAAGAAATTTCCAACATGTGGGGTACTCCCGAAAATACAATATCCAAATCAAATTGTGATGAAACAACTTTGAAGCCATCCTTCGTTATACCTTGTTTCAATTTAAAATATATATATTTTTTATTTTACCAGTATCGGGATTTTATACAGGATAAATTTCGGTACGTATATCAACAAGAGAGCATAGTTTTTCATTGTTTCTAAAGTATTTACAATGAACTTTTACCAAGAAATTTCCATTAAAAAAATATGTATTTTACTCAAGTAAACTAACTAACTAACTAACCATCACGCCGTCTCCCCGAAGGGGTAGGCAGAAAGAATGGACTACCACACTTTTCTTTCCTGACATATTTCTCTCGCTTCCTCAACATTCATACATCGTGTCATGCACTCAAGTATTAATATAAAATTATATCATTTGTTTTATTTTTATGTAATATTTCTTGAAATATGATAATAATTTCTAATATTAATAATAAACAAAAGTATTAAAACTGTAAATTTCTATTTAAGATTTATGTTTGGATAAAAATATTATTTTTCCCCTGTTATTTTCTGCCCCTTATATTCTGTATAATTTTATTTTGGTAATTTTATTAAGTTCTACTAACGACGAAGGTTTAGAAACTTCAACGTTTGTAATGGAATAAATATATATTTTTCATATACAAAGACAAATCACGTTCAATTGAGTTCTCTTAAAACTGTTTTGTCTTGACATATATGGTAAATTCTTGTAAAAACTATTGATTTATATTAAACGTACAGTTTTTTTTATTTATATATAACATAACAATCGTTTTACTGGCTCTCATAATTCTGTATCAACGTAAAATTAAAACTTATTCTTGCTGACACTAAAATACCGAACATAAAAGAAACCTTTTTCAAACCACCACAACAAAATTTTATATTATTTTATATTTGTTCATAAATAGATGTCTAGAAATACATTTTCATACATAAAAAAAAATGTGAAATTCATTGAGATCAAAAGCTTAAGCTTTTTTTAGGATTTCGTCAAATTTTAATGAAAGATTTTTTTATATTCTTTTCATTAGACGCACGGGTCTTATTTCGTTCCACGGCTAATTTATGTTAATTGGTCCTAAGCACCAATTATGCAACTGTCAAAAAATCATAAGCGCCCGTTCATTACCGGCGGCGCGAGGCATAATATTTTCACAACTCTGGGAAGAAACGCATCGGAATGAAAAATGTAAAAATATGATGAAATGAATGTACTAAGTCTTCATTTCAAATGTATTCGAAAAACAAACAAACAATGCATGAAACTTAATTTAGAATTTGGTTTACTTCCGTGAATATTTCACGGGTTGCAACTAGTTCTAATTTTAATTATTATTATTGTATTATTATTAGTAAGTGAACTAACAAACATGGTCGCCGTTGTGGCTGGCTGCTTGACGAATGCTGTTTGGAAAAATAAAAATATGCTAAAGGAGACCAAAATTCGAATCTACAAGACATGCGTACGTCCTATAATGACATATGGAATAGAAACGAGAGCTGACACCATCAGAACAAAAAGTCTCCTAAGAACCACAGAAATGAAGAGTCTCCGATCCGTTGCGGGAACGACACTCCGAGACAGAATAAGAAATTCTGAAATAAGAAAGATTTGCAATGTAGAAGATGTCGTGCGATGGGGAAGACTGAGAAGACGCTACTGGAAAGATCATGTGGAAAGAGCATGTTCTGAAAGACTGATAAATATGGCCGCAAATAAAGTACCAACAGGAAATCGACCTGCAGGAAGACCACCTAAAAGATGGCGAGACAGTTGGACATCTGCATCCCAGGAATAGGCTCCGAGAAATAACAGGACACAGTTCTAAATAAAGCAGAATAATTAGAAGAAGTATTATTACAACGAACTAAAAAAAAAAATACCATTTCATTATATATCTAAAATATTAGTAATATTAATAAACATACTATATAAATTTCATGTTTAAGGCTGTTAAGTGCTATTGTTGGTGGCTTTATTAAGCGTTTTCGTCTTCTGTCTGTTGGACGTTATAATTTCGCTCTGGCAACTCTGAAGACGGACAAAGCGCCGCGCAGAGTCAGCTGACACCATAAATCACCACTTCCCGCTGCCCATCAGGAAATGTCGGCTCCTCGCTCCAACAGGAATAGGCGGGAATACGAGGGTAATATTAGAATAGTGGACAAGTAATTGGGGCGATATCCATCCTTTGATACGACTTTTACGCGTTTTATTTTATATTTTATTATAGCACAATTTACAAAGAAAACATATTACATACAGGCCTCTCATTTAGTTAAACTAATAACATCTTAGAATTGAAAGTCATTAACAATTAACCGGGTGGTGGTCTAGGGGATAGAACGCTTGGCTCCTGATCCAGGGGACATGGGTTCAAGCCTGGACCCGATCAGATTCGTTCTTCATAATAATGAGCTATTTTCTAGTCACATTGAAGATTGTAAAATAAATTCTAATATCATTGATGTAAATCCTTGATATTAGTCTTTTTAAAAATAAAAATTAAATCATAAAATATAACAAGACAATAATAAGGATATCGTTCGGTGGAGTAGATCCAGAAGAAGATACTGGTGAGACCATGTAGCCAGAATGAATAGTGTCAGACTCGCATATACAGCAGCTTTCGAAATCCCATCCGGTCGCCGCCCACCTGGAAGACTGACTAAGAGATGGAGGGACAGCTGTACCTCATCATCCCTGGAGACATGATTTCTGTGCCACAAGTCGTGAACTAACAGAAGAAGAAGAACAAAAGAAAATATATTCCAGTAAGGTGGAACGCTTTCCAGTAGTGAAAAAATATATTTTACAAACACAGCCCCACTGACACAGTTAATAACCACTTAAAAGGCAATGATATTCAACGACTTAATTAATCTTAGAAAGGCTTTTTAAAAAATCACTAAAGGCAGGTTGCTTCTGCATGCCAGAATATAGAACAATTGATACCCATAATTAATACGAATGAAAAAACGCCTGTTTTCTAGAAGTTTAAATATATTTTTTGAGAATGGCATGTTTCGCCTTACTGAGGCAATATCTAATAGGCAATATCTATTTAGCCAATAGAATAAATCTTTATATATACATTTTTTTTTATCCGTACGGGTGTAAGTAGTGGAATTCCTCCTAAACGGCTGGACCGATTTTGTTGAAATGTGTGTGGGTTTGACCGGGTACCTGGATGGTTTAAATTCACAATTGGACCCGGTAGGTGACCATTCAAAACCTTCTTGGAAGTTCATGAATAATATTGACCTTCTGAGAATAATTCATAGTTATGTTTGTTTACCACAGATGGCGCTAATGTCAATTTCTGTGTATAAGCATGCGCAAATTTAAGTCCACACTTCACTTGTATTTAATAAAACTTAATAAAGCCGAATTAAACTTCTAGAAAAGAAACGTTTTTATTCGTATTAATTATTTAATATATAGATTTACGTAATTGTTCAATAAACAATAAATATTTTATGAACTTTTACCATAGTAGATAATTTTTAAAAATAGGTAATAATATTATTAAAGTGCGTCTTAAATTTAAATTTTGATTTTAGAAAACAGTTGTCATTTAGTTTGAAATCTAGTCCAACCATAAAACTATATATTTTATTTAAAAAAAACTGAAAAATCTCAACTGCCGCTTTATTTTTGTCTCCGCTCTTGTTTTTCTTATTGCATGTTTGCCAATAAATTTTTATTGCCTGGCGAAAATAGATTCCGAGTATTTTCCTGCAAGAAAGTTCATAATAATATAGCACTATTTGATTGACCGTGAAAATGCTCTTACGGCATCTAAGATGGACGCTATCTCACGAAGATGTTGTTAAGATTAAAATATAAATAATAGTGCTCTCATCCTTAAAAATAGGACTTAAAATACTATCTATGATGTACGGTATCTAAGATGAACGTTAACTTACGAATATGTTATTAAGATTAAAATATAAATAATAGTGGTCTCATCCTTAAAAATTACATAGGATGTATAATTGAGATTGTTACATAAAAGAGAATATATGATGTACGGTATCTAAGATTGTTGTTGTTAAAATTCAAATATAAATAATAGTGGTCTCATCCTTAAAAATATGAATTATAATTGAGATTGTTACATAAAAGAGAATAATATCATTACAGATTTGTTTTAAATGTTTTGATTAAGATAATCAAATGATTTTATTAAAATCTCTTGATGGAAGTTAATCTTAAATAATAATTAAATTAAACGATGTTTTTTTAACTACTTCAACTTTTGTCTTTATTTTGACAGCGACCGGTTTCGCCAGGCTCGCTGGCATCGACAAACTGGTCCTTGTTTTCCTAATTATAATTTATTAATATTATAGAAATTTATTGACAGACGTTCATTGTATTTAACAAAAATAAACTTTGAATCTCTATTAAGAGCTATTTGTTACTCTTAAGTGACTGTGATAAAATGATATTTTTGTGAATTCATGATATATTCAGTGTTTTATTGTTATTTTTTAAAGTTATCAAACACTGCCCTCAACCAAAAACATGTTCTGTTTAAGGGGAGCAAACGAAACAAAAATAAATCATATGACAATTTTTCAGTCTCAATCCTAGTCTAAGTAAAGTCTAATATCTTTGTTGGTGTTTGTGATACCACTTGTGCCTTTAATATAGTAGTTTTCCGTTGCTTTCTTCATTTTTGTTTGCAATAGGTAATTTCAATCCAATTATTGTGTTCAATTGTTTAGCTATTCGATTCTCATGACAGTGATAGATCACTAGTCTATCGCCATTATTATTTTCACCTTAATTCTACCATAATAAGACCAAAGAGAGCGTGAAATTTTTTACTACCCAAACATCACTTATAATGTCATAAAACAGACTGGTATTTTGAGACGTGGTGATACAGAAGAATATTATGAATTTCCTAGATATACCACGTCACTAATTATGAGGTTCTCAGTAGAATCAAAGCAGTCTGGCGGTCCATTCTTTCTGCCTGCTCCTTCTGACAGACAGTGCAATGGTTAGTTAGTTAGTATATTTTGGTACACATAATATTTGTTCTGTTTTTTTCTACTGCCGCTCATAATAACACATTAAGAGCGTATATTTATTTTGCAAATCTCACGGTGCAACAAGTCGATACGCCGAGTTGCATTTGTCTTCTGAAGTTCAGTGCACCCTTTCGTCAGACAATTTAGCTTAGTCCTTCCTTAAAATAAATGAAGACGGTGGCAGACTATTGGAATCTTTTCCGGGCGATAAACTTCCGGGGATTTGTGAAGCTGTCATAAAATAAATCAGTGCACGTTTCACAATAGATCGGACAGGCTGACATCTTGATAAGATCCCTAAATCTTATTTATAACCGTTCCAAGTCGACCCGTCATTATTAGAAGATATTTACAATCGTATATTATATTCCCATTGCATATTTGCTTTTGATTTTCACCGCTTGTCTATTGTAATAATAATACATTTTCAAAATTAGTAATGCAATCCAAATTATTTTAGAACGATCTATTTTTTTAAATTGAATTAACAACACTGTTTTTGTACCACTTTTGTTTATTAAATATTTTATAGAAAAAACATATTAATCGTAACATGTTTCGGAGGTGATCTCCATCTTCAGGTGTAAATATATAACTAAACTTTAACCAAAGAAATGCTTATTACTTAAAGGTATATAAACTGACAATTTAATGATTTTTGATGTAGTATGTTATCCATGTATCAAATAATAAATGTCGGAGAAATCGACGTGTGCGCATGACACAATGTATGAAAGTTGAAGAAGCGAGAGAAGTATGTCAGAAAAGAAAATTGTTGCAGTCCATTGTTTCTGCCTACCCCTTCAGAGAGACGTCGTGACAGTTAGTTGGTTAAAATATATTTAGTACAATATTATGACTAATCCTTAAAATTACGAGTTATAGTGGGGAAAAATACAAATCACAACTATAATTGGGAAAAATACATTCATTATTAAAATATTGTGCCTACTGGAAAATTGGAAAACATTGGAAAACCTCAAGTCGGTGAAGTTGGAAGAGAACCTACTTACTCGTAATAATCAGATTCCTTCATTTACTCCTTTCTCCTTAAATACCCTTTCTACTTTTAATCCATTACTACACCCATTCCCAACAATAATTTGAACTGCATATTAATCAATAATTTATATTCAGTCAAAATATGTATTTAAACATGTATGTTTTTTTTTAATTATAATAAATGTAAATGCGTATTAAAAATCAATTAGTATCCAGGTAAAATCCAGATATTTGGGATAAAAATACAGTGTAATCGCTGTCTTGATATTTTGAAATTAATATATCGAATGTATTTGTAGGTGTTTTAAGTGGAAGAAATACACATATAAATCATAATACAATAGGTATTCTTTGTTTTGAAAAGATCCATTATCTTACTTGATGAAAGCTCTCAGTTTGCGCTTTGGAGTGTCATTAACGGCTGCGTATTGGCATCCACTCTGGCCACTTTAGCGAATATAAAGAAAAACTAATAGATACTTATTTACTTATTTAACTGATCTCTTCTTAGCTAGGATTGCTTCGAAATCTGCCAAATATACATCATTACGAGAAATTTGATTTGTTATAACTAACTAACTTACTGGATGAATTTGTTTATTTAGGAAGTATGTTTACAAAGGATGGGAGGGTGGTGAAGGATATTGAAAGAAGGGCTGGAGCAGGCAACAGAATAAATGGTGCACTTAAAGTTGTCATCGCAAACAAAAGCCTATCCAAAAGAGCTAAGATGGCAGTGCACAATGGTGTTCTTGTGCCGACCCTTATGTATGGAAGTGAAGCATGGAACTGGCAAAGGAAGAATGAAAGTAGAATAAATGCAGTAGAAATGAGATCTCTAAGACGAATGTGTGGAAAATCTGTATATGATAGAGTGACAAATGCAAGTATAAGAAGTGAATGTAGTGCGAATGAAAGTGTTATGAACAAAATAAGGAAAGGGTCATTAAGATGGTTTGGACACATGGAAAGAATGAGTGAAGACAGAATGGTAAAGAAGGTATATGTAAACGGCGTGAACGGATCTAGAAATAGAGGAAGGCCGAGGAAAACGTGGCACGATCAAATCAATCAAATATTGAATGTCGGACACGTGAGGAGTCGGAGAAATCGACGTGCGTGCATGACAAGATGTATGAATGTAGAGGAAGCGAGAGAAGTATGTCAGGACAGAACAGTGTGGCGTTCCATTCTTTCTGCCTACCCCTCCGGGGAGACGGCGTGATGGTAAGTTAGTTAGTTAGTTAGTTAGTTAACTAACTTACTAACAATCACACTGTCTCCCCGAAGAGGTAGGCAGAAATAATAAACTTTCACATTGTTCTAACCTGACATACAGTGGCATTACTCCCATAGAAGCCCAGAAGCCCGGCTTGCATAAGAAATTTTGAATCAAACCCCCAAATCTAAGTAATCATGCTCCCGCATAAACCAACAACCCACCAAATCACCTTCCAACAATGTTCCCATCAGACATAAGAGGAATAGCCACAAGAGCTGAACCTCTGTAAGCTAGAAGAGGTTTTGATCAAAATTTCTTACGCAAGCCGGGCTTCTTGGCTTCTATGAGAGTACCGCCACTGCTGAAATAACAACATATCTTATTTCCTCAACATTTATACATCTTGTCATGTACACACGTTGATTTTTCCGATTGATTTGTGGCAAATATAACATTTTTGCTGGTTTTTGGGATGGCTCTTAGGCCTTTTGAATGTGACGATTTCCCGTTGTTTTCCACATTTTTTAATACAACACATTATTTGAACCCTGCGATGTCAGTGTGATTGTCACACTGTATTTGGTCTGGTGCAGAATTCACGTGACAATAAAATGGCGATAGATTAGATACCAATCACATGTCACGAGAATCAAAATGATAGCTATTACCTTTACATCGATTTGGCTCGCACTGTAATGATGTAAAGAATGATTCAATAAAATAATAATTATAATAAAAATTACTGTGTATATATTTTTTACATTGATTTTTATGACATGTGGATAGATGCCTGTTTATCGCCATTTCTATCGTCATGTGAATTCAACCAGAATAAAGACAACGTGTTCTTAGCCTTAAACTATTAAAAATGTTTGTAATGTCTTTTGAGAAAATAAACTGATTTGATTTGATTTGAAGGTGAGATTTTTTTTAACACTGTCATCAGGGTATCAAATCTGGGACCTTTGGTGTGGCAGAATGGCAACATGATAATATAGAACTTATAATATAAGACACGTGTGTTTGGACGGTCCAGATTTTGCAAACAGATCAATCGCCATCTTTCGAAACAGCGTACAAAAATAATCTCAGGAGTCAAATAAAAGTTTATTTTTTATTCCGTATAATGGTGCAACTATCTCCAATGTAGGTTGATGGAGGGGAGTTCAGAATAGATGTATGGATTGATTATTGTTTAATAACTTGGGTCTCTGACCCCGATTACGCTTCCAGGTCTCATAATAACTCTAGTTTTACATTTCTCAAATTCATAGCGCGTAAATCAGAACGCTCTATGAGATAAACTGTCTATAAAAAAACATTTTAAAACTATCGTTAACTTTAAATGTATCCGTAGATAATTATTGTGGTATATTTTCTTGATTGGTATACAGGGTGTCCCAGAAGTCGGCGTCAAGCCGAAAACGGATGATAGGGCAAAGTTAGCTAGTTAAGAGAAAAATTCTAAAAATCTAAGTTTGGTATTTTTTTAATTATACGCAATTAAAAAAAATCGAGAAAAACAACACCCTGTTTTTTTTTTACATTTTTCTCATAACTAGCATGACTTGCCATGGCATCGGTTTCCGTCTTGACGTCGAATTCTGGAACACTCTGTAAATTGGTATATTAGATGGTTTGAACACATGGTAAGAATGGTAAAAAAAATCTATGTTAACGATGCAAATGGAACTAGAAATAAAGGAAGACCAAGGAAAACGTGCACGATAAAATAAATCAAATATTGAATGTCGGCCAAGTAAAGAGTCGGAGATTTCGACGTGCATTCATGACACGATGTATAAATGTTGGGGAATCGAGAGAAGTATGTCAGGAAAGAAATGTGTGTCAGTCCATTATTTCTGCCGACCTTTTTGGGAGACGGCGTGATGGTTAGTTAGTTAGTTTTATATTTTCTTGATTATTATGAGATCACTGAGAAGAATCTGTAGGGAAAATTAATAATAATATTATAGGGAAGGATGAAATAAGTTATGAATATAATGCAAATTATTGCATCCTAAGTAAAATTTAAAAAAATATCACTAAGATGGTTTTAACATATGGGCAAATGGATGGGAGAAGAATGGTTTTGAAGGTTTGTACGAGCAGTGTAAATAAAATAGAGGTCTAATGAGAAAGATGATGTCTCTAAACCATATCAATGACCCTCAAATTATTTTGTACACTTTCATTCATTTCTTATGTTTGCATTTGACACTATTCTTATGCTTGCATTTGACATTTATTATATTATACTTTCGTATTTTTTTATACAATTTACAAGCTTAACCTCCGAACATAAAGGTCGGTAAAAGAACACCATTGTCCCCTGCTATCTTAGAATTTTAATATGACAACTTGAAGTGCACCATTCTATAATAAGCATCCCATTAATAACCTTCTTTCAGAATTTTGAGAAGATTTCAAATCATTGCATTCGTCTATGAAGTGACGAAGTAATCCAAATGGCATTTTAAAAAAAAACCTAGTTCTAAGTGATAACGTATTTGTAACATTTCGGTTTAAAACAGAGTGAAAAAAATAATAAATAATGTATGTTCCATAGCTCATTTCAAAAGCAAACAAAAGAAAATCGCCTGAGATTTTCCGCGTGGGAAGTCAGCCGAGAGAGAAAAAAAGTTATTTATTGGATTACCCGCGGCACGGCTGGTCGTTTTATTGCTTTTCCTGTTAAAATGATACACACATTATTTTTTTATGAATTAAAAGAATAAATTATATTAAACAGCTATTTTTTTGTAAATTCTGTTATTTTGTGATTAAATAATTAGGCGATAAAATTTCGAAAAAACTATAGGTCTCAAAATATTTTCAGAATTTATTTTAAATAATAGATAAAATTTTCACTTTTCAAAAGTTACGTACGATTATAATGACCGGTTTCGAAAAATAATTATTTCCATCATTATATTATAATAAATCTCCATCTCTGTGTAATGTCCCAAGTCATTGCTTGGTGAGTGTAAAATCTTAAATATGCGTATTTTATTATTATTTAAAAATGTTTGAAGAAAGCAGGTTTTATATAAAAACTATTTTTGAATTCCCCTACGCTGTTGGGGGTATAAATTTTTTTATTGTATGCAACAGGTCGTTTGAACCAATTACAGTATAATTTTTTTAGCTATCATTATAGTGATTCTCGTCACATGTGATAGGTAGCTAACCTATGGCCATTATAATGTCACGTGAATTCTACACCAGACCAAAGACAGTGTGAAAATCACACTGCCATTGCCGGGTGAAATTGAGATGGAGATTTATTATTATGATGGAAATAATTATTTTTCAAAACTGGTCATTATAATCGTACGTAACAATTGATGGCAATTATTACTTACATTATATAGAGTAATATATGTTTTTTTTTGCAGAAATATTTAAAAACGTAGAAATGAAATTAGCCTTTAATCCTTTCTTCAAAAACTGTATTTTTTTTTAAAGTTGATTGAAATTTTCAATTATGAGGAGTTAATTTTTTTATTAAGAATATTGACGCGGTGTTTTGTTAACATTATCCCAACGTTAGAAATTTTATAATTTCTGGAAGTTTTATGAGATTTTAAATGAGCGACATGGAATTGGGATATTGGCTATTTTTAGATACACGTAGCATATAATTCCCTTAAAATATCATACTTTGAAACTTCCAAAAACGTACTTCAAGTCAATCTATAATTCCCTTTCATATCTATAGACACTCATTTCAACTAATTTTATTATATTTTTATTATTCGTGTCAATTGCAAGATAGTCTCATAGAATTTTTCATAAATAAGGTCTACTCATCTCTTTCCATTTCTCTCGCCATTATGCTGGAAGGTTTGGCCAACTATATATTCTTTCCAATCCTAGTAACACCACACGTGAAAAAACATTGTTTTTTTTACCAATATAACGTGAAAGTAGTGATTTAAAACCACTATAAAAGCAGGTGAAATAACATGGCGAAATTTGGCAAAGAACCTCAAAGAGTTTTGTGAACATGGAAACCTTTAAGCTGAGTGAATCAACAGAGATGATAGATTAACAATAAACATTTGTTGCAATCTCCTTTTGAAAATGTGTCATCGCGTGATGCAATCGGAGTGTATTTACACTTGTTCTGTCGGCATTAAGCTCCGGTCTAGCGTAAACGAGAGACTTTGAATAATGGGATGATTGTGCAGCGGGAGCACTATTAAGCTACGACCACACCGAAGTGCTTCGGTTGGTGATTCGCTTGCTGTCTCTCCGAAAATGACAGAGACTGATTTGACAGCATTGTTATATTATTTTATTTAAATGTCACCCAATTGATAAAGCTTTTATATTTATGATACATTAATTTATGGTTTAATCAATTAAAATCAAATACAGAAATGTTTGATTAATACAAATGAGAACGTCAGTTTTCTAGAAGTTTTATTGTACAATATTTTATGGGAATGAATGTTTGATAACGATTTGATGACACGTATGATAATGCCTTAGAAGGGCGAAACATGTCATTTCCATAAAATACAATAAAACTTCTAGAAAACTGACGTTTTCATTCGTATTAAAAAATGATACCATCATACCATAATAGTTTTCCCAGCTAAGTATATATTTATTTTAATTAATTGTATACTTAAAGTAAGATTTTAAATGTAAATATATCTAGGGTATGAAGATACTTTAAATGTTTGATATTGCGTAAGAAGGGCGAAACATGTCATTTCAATAAAACTTCTATAAAACTGACGTTTTCATTCATATTAATTATATGAGTTATGCATCATTGTTCAAGAAACAATAAATATTAAAGTTAATGGTTAAAAAATTTAAAACTCATTTTATTTTCAAGTCGAATATTTCTCTATTTTACTTAAGTAACTTACTAACCACCATACCGTCTCCACGAAGGGGTAGGCAGAAAGAATGGACTGCCACCCTTATCTTTCCTGACATACTTCTCTTGATTCCTCAACATTCATATATCGTGTCATGCACGCACGTCGATTTCTCCGACTCCTCACGTGGCCGCAATTCAATATTAAATTTATTTGATCTTGATCAGGACCTTTGTTTTTTTCTCACCGTATCGTTTCTGACGCTGTCTCTTAGGCTTATTCCTAACATGGCTCTTTGGGTCACTCGTAGTTTCTCGGCACTTTGTTTGAACAATGTTACAGTTTCAAGACCATACGTACCAGCTGGCAGAACGCAGGCTTCATAGACTTTTCGTTTCAGGTTGATCGGTATTTTCCAGTTTTTAAGAATGTAACTCATGTTTCCGAAAGCTGCCCAGCTTAGTCCAATTCTTCTATTTAGCTCTACGGTTTGGTTATCTCGTTAAAATATAGTTCCATTTACATCGTTATAATATACTTCATTTACCTTCTTTCTTCAATCATTCATCAGTAAAATTTACTATCATTTGAATTCTTATTTATTTATTGAAGTAATTAGCAAATTTTATCCAATGTACAGAAATATTCATTTTGAAAATAAATGTGAGTTTATATTTTTTTAACTATTAACTTTGTGATCACAAATCATTTGTGCCCTTTACATTGTTTCTGTATACAACAGGTTTAATTAACCCAATTACTGTATACAATTTATTTTAGCTTTTATATACTGATTCTCATGACATGTGATAGGTAGCCAATCGTTCGCCATTTTATTGTCACGTGAATTCTACACCAGACCAAAGATAGTGTGATAATCACACTACCATCGCCGGGGATCGAACCCGGAACCTTCGGTATGGAAGTCAGAGCTCTTACCACTCTGCCACGAAGGTCGTCAATTGATTTCGTTCATTGTCGGTTAATTGATTAATTAATAAATTTAAGTGAATATCAATAGCGGAACATTTTCAAATAAAATAAGGTGATAACGCTGTTAAATCAGTTGCTGACATTTTCGGACAGACAGCAAGCGAGTCACCAACCGAATCACTTCGGTGTGACCGTATCCTTAGATACACTCGGCCAGAGTGGTGGGGGGAGATTTATCTCCCCTGTCACCGGCGGACCCTCTCCTCTCACGTGCGCCAGACGCTAAACAACGACGTATTTTTGTACATCCAAAAGATACCAATCTTATTATTTATACACGAGTATTACCTACCTACCTTGCGCTCGCAGCGGCCCGCTCTTCCCTGCTCTCGGTTTAATTATAAATCTCCAGCATCTTCAGATCAGTGGACGCCGTGCTTCTATAACATTATCCCCACGTTAGAAATAACGTTTCTAAAGAGATAGCATCTGTTCGAAGTGAAAAAATCTTGGAAAGGTGGCAATTTTTTTTAGCTACACGCGATAAACGAAATTCCGTCTGTACTCAAAATAACAAAGAGTAAATATACACATTATAATGATAAATATTCTTCTTATTCTTTTAATAGATCTGATGGTCTATGAAATCGTGTCTCCTCGGATGATGAGGACCAGCTGTCCCTTCATAATAATAAATAATTTTAATAAAAAATCATTATATTATAAGAATTTATAAGAGAAGCATTAAAAAAAATTAAGCTCAAGAAATAGAAAGAATCATAACGTTGATATTACATCCCTGAGGCAACTCACACTATCACGAAATATGTCGACCTCCGAGGCGACCCGACTAAGCAATAAGATTGTCCTACCCACAGGTATAACCATTGGCAGGTTGGTTCTGCATCGAGGCAAATAAAACAATCTGTGCTGTATTTGATGAAGGTAATTATCAGGGACAAATAGACCTACATCACTCAGGACATCCGAGTTTTGTATACGGCCGCCAATCAGCTGAAAGAAGTGAACTACCAAGTGGATATTCCTCCTTCTCTCCAATGATTGGTAGCTTAGGATACCTAGCAAGAATTCAGTCGGAAAGAGCCACGGGTTATCATTATCTGTCATTATCCATTCTGGCTACATGGTCCTTCCAATATCTTCTTCTGGATCTACTCAACCGAATGATATCCTCTTTTAAGTTTTCTCATGTCTGTGTTACGGACACGATCTCGGAAAGTTTTTCTCGGCATGGATCTTAAGACCTTCATCTCAGATGTTCTTAGCAGACCCTTGGTTCGTACAGCATCGGCCCTCGTCTCTTCAGCATACGTCATGATAGGTCGCACGCATATCTTATAAATTCTGACCCTGCTGTCGATACGCATGTGCTAGTTCTTCCAGAGAAGATTCTTCAGAAATCATGATCAATATTGATATAAAATATTTTTTGATAAACTTAAAAGGAACACTGTGGAATTCCATAATGACGAATTTGTTTATGAACTGTTTTTTTATTTCATTTTTGAGTTTATTTTTCTCGGCATGTTTCGGAAGTTTTACACCTTCATCATTATATTAAAAAAATCGTGATATGTGTTATAATATATTTCCCATCATATTGACTGTTTGGTTTAAATCACTTTGATAGCCAATCGGTTTCGATGATATATAATATTGTACGTACCATCATTCTTTCTTCGGTGATATCATTCATTTGAGATATGGATAGAATTTAAATCGTTCTCCAATAAAATAATTAATCTAAAAAAAAATTATAATGTGTGAACACTGTGCTTTTCCTTCTACAATAAAGGAATTACAGGAATCAAGATATTTAAATAAACACGAACAGTTATTAATTGATTAATTAAAACACTGTTTTAGAATATCAATTTGTGATATTCTACGAGTATAACGGTGTTTTTATCAAACATATTAATGTTAAAATATTAAAGTGTTTCCGCTAAAACAATGGTTTATCAAACTGTTATTTTTTATTTTAAGTTTAATTTTACATTGCAGCAGTTTTGAAAGTAATGAAATCGTTATGGCCTTGAAACTGTAACATTGTCCAAACAAAGTGCCGATAAACTACGAGTGATTCAAAGAGCCATGGAAAGAGCCATGTTAGGAATAAGCCTAAGAGACAGAGTCAGAAACGAGACGGTGAGAGAAAAAACAAAGGTCACCGACATGATCCACCGGGAGCCGACTCTAAAAAGGCAATGGGTAGGTCACTTAGCCAGAAGCTCAGATGAAAAATGGACAAGAAGACTGCTGACTTGGAGACCGTGGACGACAAAGAGAAGTGCAGGGCGACCGCAACTACGGTGGAAGGATGATCTGAACAGACACGTCGGAATAACCTGGATGCAGTCTGCACAAGACAGAGTAATATGGAAGCGATTGAAGGAGGCCTTTGTCCAGAAGTGGACGAGAAAAGGCTGAGGAAGAAGAAGAAATCGTTTACTCTTCAAATTCTTACATTATTATCATACATAATTTACATTTTGGAAGGTTTTTGGCAGTTTAGATACCACGCTTGCCAGACGGGTTGGTATCTTTTAATTCAGCCGCCTCTAACATGAGGAACATACGCTGTTTGTAGCCGCCCCTGATATGGAGAACAGACGCTACTACCTGTTGGTCCACGGAAGGTATTTAATTTCCCTCCTACCCTGCATATCTGCTGAGCTTTCCCCTATCCGCCACCTGGGGACGCGTCTCCTAGCGGTCAGGCTCCGCCGGAGATGGACCGATGATATTATCAAAAGGGTTTGAAAATCTTGGATACAAGAGGGCAGGATAGAGACGAATGGAAGAAATTGGAAGAGGCCTATATCCAGCAGTGGAGGGAAGAAGGCTAGCAAAGAAGAAGAAGAAGATAATTTACATAAATTTAATGAATGACTTGTTATCAAATATAAACTATTAGATAAATTGAGACTGAAAATTGTCTAAACACCATCTGTTGTGACGTATTCACATTTAAAACAGAACGACATTTAGCATTTATTTTGATTTAATTTATACTAAAGGGTCCAGACCCCGATATTTATTTGCAAGCATGTGCTTCTAATGCTGAGATGAACATTATTGGAACTCAAATGTTTGCATAAATCGCCGGCATTTTGAAAAGTGGATACGAATTTCAGAAGTTCAATCGGAGTTCTTCCCCAATAAACCACGGCCAGCCTCGCAGACGAAATATGGTCCATAATTTAAAGTTTAATGTGCGCGCTCCATTGGGCGAATATCTCACCCGGTTGTGGCCATCCTAGTTTTATATGACGTATAGTCAAAGTCGGGTCGTTATAAAATATTCCTCCGCGTATTTCTGTGCAGCCCGCGGCTTTCGGGATATTCCGGAGAATGAAGTTGGGCGCCCGAACTCCCATTCAGTTGGACACAGTCTCCCGGAGTATCTCGGTCATACTCGTAAGAAGTGTCTCCAAAGTGTACCCCTTCAAGTGCTTCTCCTAGTGACACGATTTTAATTACCGTGCAAAGTTTGGGGAATTATCGCATACCGGAACGTTCCATTTCCCGATGTGTTTCGGATCAGTTTATTTTCGGTGAATTATTTTCGAAAAATGAAATCTAGAGGTCGATTGGATTTGAGTTTAAACATCTTTGTGGTGAAGTTCGTCCGATAGAGTTGAAAGTTTTGTTTATATATTATTTAAGTGCAAATAAGCAGTTTATATTTATTTTTTTAAATAAGTTTTTAGTGAGTTAACTAGCAAAATGACGGAGTTTTTTGGATCATGGAGTTCGAAGAAAACTGTGGTGAGCACTCACTTATAAAACTAAAATACAGCATCGCAATATTTAATTATAATATTCAAAATTTAAAAAATTAAACAAGTTAGATTAACGTTATATATTTTTTGTTTTAACGATATTTAATACGATAATATTTCAATCAATAGCACTGAAATTGTATAAAGCGTGAGTAATATTTCGCAAATACGATTCTAAGCACAACGCCGTGTATTTTTGAGATGAATAGTTCCACTTCTTTCATAACCCACTCTCATTTCATATTAACGTTTATCTCCTTCAGCGAGTGTGACATTGGACATCGTTATTCAAGTATAAAGAAAACATTGTATAATCATCTTAACGTTTTTTATAAACAGTAATATCCGCCATACCCTCCCGAAATAATATCGGAGACAGGATGACGTTATGCTTAAAATTGACAAGAAAAAGACAGAAGAACTAACACATCTCCGAACAAAAACAAAAAACATACTGTCCTGTCTTAAAATTCTCAATTTGAAAAGGCCCAAAGAAAGAATTGAAGTAGGTTCCATATCGTTATTATCATATTATAAATTATTTTTTCTCGTGCATACACTATTTCTCTATTTTTTAATAAGATCTAATGATGTATTTAAATATATCATAAGATCTTATTACGATTATGTTCGACATGGGTCATGTTCAGAATCGAACACACGTCACCTGTATCAAAAACCAAGCATTCGAATTCCTTTTCACATAGCCTAGTAATATGGTTTTAATTATTTTGGTAAACTTATCCAATATTACTTTAGAATTACATTATTGAAAACTTTGCGCATAATTTGTACAACTTACAAATGTTTCAAATGCAAACCTTCATCAAACTTTTGTTACATTTATTACTTTTCCTCAAAGGATAAAGGTAACATTTTGAGATAATGAAACGAGGAGGAAAATTATTATTGACATATCAAAGAATTTCTTGAACAATGATGTAAAACTCCATATTAAATAACTATTAATACGAATGAAAACATCTGCTTTCTAGAAGTTTTATGATAATTGAACGCTCATTTCATAATGCCTAAGTAAGGCGATACATGTCATTTAAATAAATGATATTAAAACTTCTAGAAAACAGACGTTTTGATTCGTATTAATTATAAAATCCTTATTTACGAGTACCTGCTTAAATTTTTTAGTGAGAAACAAAATATAATTAGAAAATGAACTTGTGTTGTTACTAAACTACGATTATTTTATTTCTCAAACTATGATTTATTTATTGTTTCTTAAACAATGATATAAAACTCCATGATAAATAATAAGTACGAATAAAAACGTCTGTTTTTGAGAAGTTTTACTATATTTTATGTGAATGACATGTTTCGCCTGTCTAAGGCATTATCATTTTCGGGGTACATCTTTTTTTAAATACTTTTTTTTTAAACATTTGTTAACGCGTTAGACAGCGAAACATTTCATTCACATATAATATAATAAAACTTCTTAAAAACAGACGTTTTCATTCGTATTATAATAATTATCAAACTATGATTATTATATTTCCCACAGCGTTAACAATCGACTCTTACATTTTCCATCTATAAATAAACATATTTTTTATAGACCTTGTTCTGTCAACGTTTCGGAAATACGGAATTTTTATAGCTTTTAATCATAAAGTGGATTTTGATAAAAGGCCAAGTTTTTTCTCAAAGTCACTAAAAATGTTTTTGGTAAATCTTGCATTTTAATTAGCGTTACTTCTCATTCGAATGACAATAGAATTTAATGTTCTGTGAAAAAGGTGGTAGAAATATACACGTTTTACATAAATACTCGTTTCTTTCTCAATTTTTTTTATCTTTATTACGATCGCAGATGGAACTTACTTCAACGTCGAAAAATGTAGGTGTGGTGACTTTGCTAACATAGAGCGTGGAATTATAATATACTTTAAATATTTAGTTTCCAGGTGAAAAGATATATTTTTTTAATGTATGGATTTAAATTTATGGATTAATACAACATTTTGTTTTTAACCACGGTATGATTATTTGTTTTGAAGCTTGGGTACAAGCTTAACTAGTTGGCATCAAATATAATAACCAAACCGTGGTTAAATACAAAGTGTTTTTTAATTTTAAATCTATAAATTTAAAAAATCCACAAGTGAGTGCTTCATATGAAAATTTAGATTATTTTTAAGATTTTTTTTTAGAAAAACAAGCGTTTTCGAAATCTTTACAAAATCCACAATGTGAGCAAAAATATTTCCTTATTAAAATATCAAAAAGCAGGGATCACATTGTTTCCAGGATTGAACCCAGACACCCTGGAATAAGATTACACACAATGGAAAAAATATTAATAATAGAGAAATATACGTGTATAATAAATAGTTTCCAGTAATGCTTGAGTATCTTTTATAAGTTATTATCTCGAGACTGCAGATTTCAATGCCCAAATTGCTCTCACTATCAGCATTACCAAAGACTGGCTGGTTCTACGTGGAACAATCTGACAAAGCAATAAATATATGAAATCAAAGTATGATTTGAACCATAATCGTTACCAAGATCTTGAGTAAATGTATGCAATCTAAAATTCAATAATTTATATTGGTATTTCATAGACGCTTGAATTTTAATTAAATATGCAATGTTTTCAAAGACAGGTGCTATTTTTTTTTACGATATTGATATAAGATTACCAGAAATGTCATGAATGTGGTAGTTTTAAAAATAAGGATAAACACAGATAGTCCTACATATTTTTATACTACAATATTGTTATGTTCTGTAAGTACAGGGCAATAGGTTTATTTATTGTGTCTAGAACAATGATTTTAAACTCTTTATTAACTAATTAAACAGAATGGAAACATTTGTTTTTTTAAGTTTTTATATAATTTATGGAAAACACTATATTTGGTATCTCCTTTATAAGCACTTTCTTATTTGTATAATGTCAAATAATAATATTAGTTTGTACTCTTAAACAATATAAGCATTGTTTACCTATAAAAGTAGTCCTGAAATACTTTAATTATTTCAAAGTAACGCTTTCACATTGTATGTTTATTCTCTAGCCCCTATTTAGCAAAGAATTAAGCCACATCAATTACCTTGATTACCATATTCTGCTGCATTAGAATTGGTATATAAACAGCAACGCATTTGAGTCTCACTACATTTGATAATGCCTTATCAAGGCAAATACTCGTATCATAAAACTTGTAGAAAACAGAGCTTAAAAGAGACAAGTTTTTCACTCAAAGCGCGGCAATGTACAAGATTTGTGACAACTACATTAACTTTTTTAATGACATCGATGTTTTCCATCTGAACGAAAGCAAACAAAGCAACCTTTTGGAGTTGGTGTTAAATTATAAAAACAATACTGTATACATGCAGTTGATATTTTATGTATCTGTGTATTGGGTCTATTAAATTATTAATTTATGTACGGATATTTGTACAAATTAAAGGATTTATAAACGGAAAACACGTTACATTAAAACAAAACGGAATTATCTAGTTAAGCAGTAATATTTCAAAATATTTTATCACCCAATCAAAATGTGAATCACATATTATTATTGTGTCTGCAGAATCCAAGACATTGTGGTCAATTTACGAGCCTATTAAACTTTGATTGGGTACGGAAGACAGGGCTTGCGATGAAAGAAAACCAAAGGAAAATATTTTGTCGTAAACGTCTTATTGTGATAACTGTTGACCTGAAATTTCTCTCCGTTTATTGACCACACGTATCGTTATTAATGGCGTTGTGAATGAAATTTTGAACAGCCTCGAAGTACCAATTGTGACTGGTGCAATAAAAAAACACATTTAAGCACACAATCGTAAATCTTTTCAACTGTTTCCGATACAAAGCTGTTGTATTTAAATTTCATTTTGTAATGAAAACTTAAAAAATACCATAGTTACATATACTTACTTACTTACTTCCTATGGCCAACCAACTCTTGAAAAGTTTTAGCCTCCTTGATGATTTTTCGCCAAGGTCCTCGATCCTGCAGCAGTCCGATTCGCCCAACCTAGCCAGGTCAGCCAGAACATTGTCCGTTAGGCGCTGTCTAGGCCTTCCTAGAGGTCTTTCTCCAGTCTGTCTAGACGCGTACAAGGTCCTTGATTGCTCTGGTATCTTCAGCTCGGCATACGTGCCCAATCCAATGCTAGGCGACCGGCTCTCACGGTGCTCGTTATAAGGGGATGCTGAGTCATCGTACGGATCTCTTGGTTGGTCCTATGCCTCCAAGTTCCCGCTGCAACACCGGGTCTGGGTCCCAGGATAATTCATAGTTTCATTTGTTAGCTACAAATTGTACGCAATTCGTTGAATTTTTGTTTAGAAATATATATGTGTTATAACGTATTTATCATCACTAAAAAGAAAAAAATATAAAAATGTATTAATATGAAATATTGTATAATAAAGCATTTCATATTAAACCATGGTATGGTTATTATATTTGATGCTAACTAGTTGTGCTTGAATCGAAGCTTCATCAAGGGAACGTAAGAATTAATAAAAAAATATATAAATGTAAGATATGGCAATATCAGAAAGAAAAATAATTTTTTAACATGTGTTTATATGATATTTTTTCTAAACTTATTTTAACAGCAAAGTGTAATTGTCCGTGTTATATTTTTATTTTCTGAAATAAATCTTTACGCTTTAACATTGGAAGTCATATTGGTATAAATCTTCTTCTTCTTCTTCTTCTTCTTCCTCAGCCTATTCCCGTCCACTCCTGGACAAAGGCCTACTCCATTCGCTTCCATGTCACTCTGCCCTGTGCAGACTGCATCCAGGTTATTCTGACGTGTCTGTTCAGATCATCCTTCCACCGTAGTGGCGGTCGCCCTGCACTTCTCTTTGCCGTCCACGGTCTCCAAGTCAGCATCTTCTTGTCCACTTTTCATCTGAGCTTCTGGCTACGTGACCTGCCCATTGCCATTTTAGAGTCGCCACCCGGTGGATGATGTCAGTGACCTTTGTTTTTTCTCTCACCGTATCGTTTCTGACTCTGTCTCTTAGGCTTATTATAATTGGTATAAATAATGAGAGAAAAAACATGAAATGTGTACAATGTGTAAATGAAAATAGAGTAGAGATAAATATAGTTATGCATATGATTAATAACTCAATTGAATATTTCGTAACAATTATAGCCTACGAAAAATACTGGAAAAATAAACGTATATTCAATTTACGTATTCAGTTTTACGTTTCCTAGTTACCTTTGTATATAATGCACTTCACGATAAAAAAAAATATGTAAGCCATAGCACTTAAATTTTGATTATTTTGAAACGCCTTGACTTAATCATTTTCTATAATTAAACTTATTTATAAGTTAAACTTAAACCTTGCAGCTTAACTGTACCGAAAAATTGGTTTCACACTTCTGATGATTTCAAGGATTTTAATTATAAGTTAAAACAGCAGGAAAAAATTTTGTTTTTAGCAAAAACAAATTTTGATTTTGGTTTTCCTTTAAGAAAACATAACCAATATGTTATATTTTATAATACTTAAAATATCTATTAATTAATAGATTTATAATTATAAAAACCATATTTAAAAACTGTTTTCGAATCCATATAATATTTAACAAATTGTTCATTAATTCAGTGGAATTCCATAATTCTGAATTATTATGAATTAAAATGCTGTTTTTTTCCCTACACTATTCATAAAGTAACATGATTACTGTGTAAATTGTATAATTAACGATAATGTTTATGTCATTATTCCAATTTATTGAAATATAGAAAAAGTTTTTTATTCATAAAAAATAGTATAACAGTCTTATTAAGAAACACAATATCAAGCCAAGAAAATTATATACTTATAATTATGTACTTCCCCCTGCTCGCTGGACCGACGATCTGAAGAGGATTGCTGGACATGGATGGATGGGAGCGGCAATGGATAGGGGGCGGTGGCGGGCTTTGGGAGAGGCCTACGTTCAGCAGTGGATGACAGACGGCTGATGATGATGTAAATATAGCCACTAGATCACATTTCCATTATTATCCCCATCAGACGTAAGAGTAGTAGTCGCAAAGCTGACCATTCATATGCCAGAAGATCCAAGTCCAAGTCCACAAAGTTAACATATAAGAAAGTCAAAAAATAGTGGAGGACTGATACGATCTTAAATGGAAAGGTGACTATGAGAAATAATTACAATATAATAATTCATAATTATATAGAAATATGTTATATTTTATAATACTATGAGAAATAATTACAATATAATAATTCATAATAGAGCCAAGAGAGAGCTGTTGTCGAATGTCAAAGTGAAAAAGGTCTCATATTTGGGTCACGTGCTGCGTGGAGAAAAGTACCGCCTCCTCCGACTTATATTGGAGGGCAAGATAGAGGGAAGACGGGGAGTTGGCAGAAAACAGATGTCCTGGCTGCGCAACATTAGAGAGTGGACCGGAATGAGGACGGTGGATGACCTGTTTCGGGCAGCGCAGGACAGGGAGGTTTTCGCCGGAGTGATCGCCAACGTCGGGGGGACCTGACACGGCACAGGAAGAAGAAGATAGAAATGGATTTATTACTTTAAAAATATTTCATTGGGGTGATATCTGCGCTTCATATTTTGACTTTGCTTTTCGTACCATATCAAACCCACATACGGATACCTAATTAAAATATAAGTGTTATTGTGATGTGTCATACGAGTTTGTCTACTATAGTTTGGTTGTCAAACCATAAATACCCATATTATCTATTAGATTAGTAATTACTCTTATCAGATTCTTGATGAAACCGCTCATATTTATCGCCATTATCATTATTAAAGTCTTATTTGAAGATATAAAATCTCAAGGCAATTAATTATACCCAAGTAACAATAATATCATAAATTGAGTCATCATATTCATACAATGTTTTTAAGCAGTTTATTTAATTTTACCGTTGTAATTTTATTTATTTATTTGCTTTATTAATAATATTGTCGCCTTGTGAAGTTTGAGATGATACTAGATTTTAAATTATCATTGCAATGATCTTATATTAAAAAAGTTTTATCAAATATAAACTATTTTTGGTCATAGCCAGCTTTCTCAAAAATCAAACCTTTACAGCAATACAATTTCAGATATTTTTGCAATTAAAATAATTCGTTTTGTTTTGTGATGCATATCAATTTTTAAAACAGCAATAATCATTTTTACTTTTTTATTTTGTATAAACATATAAAATATAATAATTATGGTAAATGTCAACTAAATCTCTAAATATTACTTAAGCTACTATATTTTCCAATAGCATTTTTTGTTTATTTTACAATACGTATAAGATAACGAAACTTTCTATTTAAAATTGGTTATTTTATGAATTATCTACTATACTTTTTTAAGATAATCTACTATTTGAATTATTGCATAAAACATAAAATAAATATTTTTTTTAAATATAGGGTGTTTTTTTAGAGGTTTGGTTTTTTAACTAGCAACATTGTTTCTACAGACTGTTAATTTGACAGTTGATAGTTGATTTAGAGTCAATACATTTTGCCATTTCACCATGAATAGACTGGCGTCAAAACAACGCTTGGAAATTGTGCAAATTTATTTTGAAAATCATGGTTCGGTTTGCCACACTTATCGTGCACTACGTCTATTTTACGGTCGACATAACCGTTCATCCGATAAAGTTATTCGGAAGACCATGGATCGTTTTCGCACCAGGTACACTCTACTAGATAATACGCATCCACAAAGACGACAATTGTCAAAAATTGGATTTCACGATTGCGCTTCATTCGAGCTAGCCGTGGCGCTCATATGCCCGAAATCATTTTTAAATAATTATTAGGATTATTTTAAAATTATTACTTGTAAAATAGATTACACATATCTATATAAAACATAAACATTTTAATTTTATTTTCTTGCACACTTCAAAGAATTGTAAAAAACGTATGTAATATATAGCAATTCAAAACGTGAAATTTTTAAGCAGAACATCAATTATCACACGGTCTCACTTGCAAGTAATAAATAACACGAATTCACGTTTTACACAGTCAAAAATAACCGTCTTGCTCTAAAAGTTAGCTGTAGCATAAATACATGTTGCATATATGAACATCCTAGGTGGAAAAGTTTCAATATTCGAGAGCAGTTGTTTTGGTCCGGTGTATGAGTAATAAAAACGTGTTCGTAAATTCCCCAACGAGTTCCCGCGTATTCATTTCAAATAGATATTTTACATTTCCAGGCGCCGGAATCAGAGCGAATCCTACGTACTGAAAGAAATAGGTCGACACTCTTTGATTATTGAAAAATGCAGACGATTTTTTTCTGTTTATTTTATTCTTGCGTTGATTAACCTAAATGTCTACTGGACCCAGGAGCATTGGCTGGGAACGGTATTAATTAAAAACGTTTTTTTTACTCGCATTTTAATAATTTGCTTAGAATTTAAACAAGTTTAGTAAATCACTACTTCTATACGTAAAGAAATATAGAAACATAATGAAATAATACATCTAAAAATATTTCAGATTCGTTCAAAGATTGCTCAAATTAATAACATAGATTTGAAAACCGACTTTGAATTATTTAAATCAAAATATTTATTGTTTCTTGAACAATGACATAAAATTGAATATTATATTAAATAATTAATTAACGAATTTTTTATTATATAATAATTTATGATAATGCCATGTTTTGCCTGTCTAAGGCGTCACCATTAGCGAAAATCCAACTCGTTGTTGTTTTTTATACATGAGTTAAAGAAGTAGAATATGGTTATCAAAGTAATTAATGTGGTTTAATACGTTATTGAAAAATATTAATGGCATGTCCCCATTATATTGGAAAATATTACCTGGAATTTAATACCTCTATTAAATTTAATTTATAAATGCAATGTTTACATAGGTAATAAATTCTAAATGACGTTTTATAAATCAGAAAGGTATTTTGGTGTTCAAAATAAAGTGTTTCTGAGAAAAACATATTTTTACATTGTTTAAAATTTTTATGTTAATGTTATTACATTTTTCAAATGTATTAATGGTTCTAAGTATATGATATTGCTATTCTGCGTTGTGTAGACTCAATCGGTGTGTTAAGCCATAGCAATTACCTTAATTATCGCTTTCTGCTCTTTTAACTCGTTTATAAAAATAAAAACGTGTTTGATTTTCGCTATATTTGATAAAGCCTTAGACAGGTGAACCATGGTCATTCCTATGAATCGGAATATTTCGGTCTATATAGACCCTAGGGGTCTACGACAACTTGCAAGGGGTCTAAGAAAATTGTATAATAAGTTGGGGGTCCATGAGGTGTCAATGGGGGTCCACGAGATGGTTCAACTAAATTGAAGCCGAATATTGAAACATAAAACGAATATCGAAATCGTTGGCGACCTTTTTTAAGCTCATTTGGGTATACCGGACGATTGAAATCTTCGGCGACCTTTTTTCAGGACATTCGATATTCCCAAATGAGCTTAAAAAAAGGTCGCCAAACGTTTCGACCGGCAAATTTTCCACAATGAGCCAAAAAAATATCGACAACGAATTCCGGCTTTATGTTTCGGATTTTTTGGGCCTGAAAAAAACATATTTTAGGAAAGCACGGGGTGTACACAAAATTGAAAAAATCGGCAAGTGGTCTACGGGACAAAAAAGTTGATAAAAATATTTATACTAAATCTTCTTCTTATTATTATTCTTTGATGGCGCTCCAGCCCAAATCGAGGCTTGACCTACTTCAACATTTCTCTCCAACTCCTCCTGTTCTCAGCCACCATCTTCCTATTCGCAACTTGTAATATTCCACCTACTTCAACCCCTCAGATTTCCAGTCATTATTATTATAGGTACTGCGCATTTGAACTTTTTTTACGTATTCAGCCCATTCCAATCTAATAAGTCTTATGTGTGTTGAAATACTTTTAATTTTCCGCTTTGTTTTCTATTTATTTAAAAAATAAATATACCGCAAAAATACTCCAGAAATCTTAAAGCAGAAAAAAATATCTTGGCTCCAAATAAAAGAGTAAAAAAATCACACAACTAAGGATGGAATGTCGGACATAAGACTGTCAAGTGTACCTGACAGGACACGTACAGGAAAACTCACTCAAAAGCTATGTTTATTTACAGTTAAAACGTAAATAATGTTTCTTAAATTGACGCCAAAACAGTATTTACTTGTTAGGTGATGTGGAAAATGTCATCTGTTTTATTATTCAAAGGAAACACCTTGTAACTCTGTAAATAACCCATTTAATACAGCTAATATAAAAGAGATTTAGCGAGTTGTTTAATGTGTACGTAGGAACTTACGCTCGTAGTTTTTATATTCCCGCTAAATATAAACAATATGACATTTCTGAAAACTTGGCAACACTTCTGCTAAACTAATCAAAAAAAATGTCGTGTAATTTGTTAGGCAAAGTCGGAAATCAAAATTAATAGGGCAAATGGGTTATTTATTTATTAAATTGGCGGGAAAAGTGGTCTCTCTAATGATACGTAGTCAAAATATATCGATATATTACAAATCGTTAAATATAACAAATTTCTAATAAATAATAGTAGAAGACCTTCGGGGCCTATTAGTAAATTCTATGACTTCCATTCGGTTCGATTCCTGGCGACAGCAGTGTGATTGTCATACTGTCATTGGTTTGGAGTATAATTTACGTGTCAATAAAATGGGATAAAGAGAGATACAACAAAATATTTTACAATAAAAATATTTATAATTATGTTCTCGATATGCTAAAAAATAAATTATATAAAAGTAATGTTTAAGAAAATGATAAATTATTCCACAAAAATTAAAAACTCTGTATTTACTATTGCTAACAAAGGTTGAAATCTTTACATTACATATTTATTATAATTTTAAACAAAATGTATTTTTTCGAAAAGTTTCATGATATATTGACAATTTTCGTCTTCCTTTCATCAAATGTCATCTGCTTACTTTTTGTATTAATAATTAATACTTCAAGACTTTAAACGCATATTTTCATTAACATATATATATATATATATATATATATATATATATATATATATATATATATATATATATATATATATATATATATATATATATATATATATATATATATATATATATATATATATATATATATATATATATATATTTTAAAGAGAACAAAACATATAATTACTAAAAAATATATATTATTGAAATGTCACGTATTGAAATGTCAAGTTCACTGTAACATATACAATTTTTAAAAATGTATATAATCAATATCTCAAAATTAATAAAATATACCAGTAAATATAACTTATTTTTATGATAAATTTTATAAGATTTTGCAAACACATTATCATTATTTTCTAATCAGAAAAAAGGCAACATGTGCGACTTTTTTTATACTTAACTTTAAAACCATTCGAATTTTTAAATTATAAAAACAAAAATATATTTATTTGCATTGAATAATTAACAAATGTTTCTCGTATTTTCATTATTTTTTTACTTCTTCGTATAAATTGCAAGAAAACTTTTTGGATCGCAGGGATGGCGCTAAAAAGGGGATATACGAGTATATCATCTTTCTCTTACCATTATGGTGGAAGACTTGACTGACTTGTGTGTCGTTTCCAAGGGAATTCCTTTGGGGGCAAGGAAGGTGCCTCCACGTGTAGTGTTATTAACTATTATATAACACCCTGCGCCACTGGAAAAATCACACATTTTAATTCAAATCATATAAACAGAATACCTCCTGAATGTTATCAATATTTGTAGACTAATACTGGATTTTACCCATTGCGGGTTGATCATTTTTTTAAGGATTGATTGTATCTCAATAGAAACGAAGATGTATTTTTTTTAACAGAATATGGTGGTCGAGGCGTTTACAGGATGGGCGGCAGGAGCGGAAAATAGGGGCGGATAAGAAGGGCGGAATGGGGAATATTGTTAAACATAAAGCGATCGCTCAACCCAACCAATGACAGGTCATAAGTCCTGTAAACGCCTCGACCACCATATTCTGTTTAAAAAAAAAACAATTTATATCTTCGTCTCTATTGAGATACAATCAATCCTTAAAAATAATACTTCCTATAAAAAAAAGTTCAGAATCGTGGAACAAATATTTATTAGTATCCAAATTTTGAATTTATCAAATTTTCTCCATCTTACATGTCACAATTTTTTTTTTGTGTACAGTAAAAATAGAATTCAAAGGTGGCCCAAATATCTGTTTTGGTTGTTGATTAAGAACTGTGAAGCATTGTTCTAAAACGGAATCTTATAATTTTAACGAGACCCAAACATGTTTTTGGCAGTTCATTGACTTAAAAATTAATGGCCCGGATAATTCGGGATGGAGTGAGTCACATTTAGGATTCCATCATTATAATAATTTAATCGTGTCTAATGGAGTTTTCTTTTGATACTTATATGAAAAAATTTCAAAACATTATTATGTAAATCTATAATACAATCAATGACCAATTGTATATTTCTGTTAATACAAATAAACCATTGATAATTGTCGAAAAATTTGGACTTAAACACTCATAAAACTAAATGTTAAAATCCGGTTTCGTGTAATGCCTATTGCGGGTAAGTCACAAATAGGCGCATGGGTTGTTAATTGCGTTTAAATAACCTGTTGTATTAAAAAAATGTGGGAACTAACGGCAAACTAACACATTAAAGGCTCAAGTGGCATGCCAGAGAACCAGTAAAAATGTAAGACTGCTGCAAACCTTTGAAACTTAAAAAAAAGGCGCATGGGGGTTAAAAATAGCACCTCCTTCGGCTGATAATGATGCGGAAGATAGAGGGATGGCGGGGAGTTGACAGTCCTGGCTGCGGAATATAAGAGATTGGACAGGAATGATCAGAGTTGAGAATCTGTTGTGGAGTAGCAGGTTTTGCACTGCTTTTAGTATCTTGTCCCAAGTTCACGACGATTCCTCGTTGATGATGAAGCTTGCTTGTATCTGCTGTGTATGCGGAAGGATACCGAAACAGTCCAGTAAAGTTGTTGTGGATAGATGGTAATCGAATTATTACCTAAAAAATGTCATAAAACAAAGGAAAATATAAGCAAAAGTCATGTAAAGAAATATTTTATAAACTGTGTTAAAAATAACTTTTAAACTCTTAAATTAAAAGACTTCGTTTATTGTATACAACACACTATATTTAAAAAAATTAAAATTATAAGCCAAACATGTTTGACACATAAGCCCTTATTCAGTGATATTATGTGATATATCAGTGATATATAAATATTTAAAAAAAAATACGAATATGGTCAGTTTTGACAGATATTTCAAGTTTAATTTTTTTTTTAAGTCTGTATTATATACAAAAAAGAAATATTAAACATCCGCAACACAAAGTTATGGCGAATTTATTTAAAAGAAACTTTGGTTGTGCATCACAATTTATATATTTTTATTTTTCGCGACAGCTGTTTCGTCACCTAAAGCGTCTGTTTTATAGAAGTTTTGATATATTTTATGGTAATGGCATGTTTCGCCTTGCTAAGGATTTTCGAATGTTTATGTTATATGTTAAATCATTTGCCTTAGCAAAGTGAAACGTGTCATTCCCATAAAATATAAAAGAATTTCTAAAAAACAGACGTTTCCATTTGTATTCATTATTTTCTTTCACTCGACATATTTAAAATATACTATTTTGGTATAAACTGACTAGAAAATTTGATTTTTTTTCTGTTTGCTAGTAAAATTATATTTTCACGAAATATTTGTAATGAGTGTTAGATTTCTGATGTTATTTCTTGTGTGTGACAAATATATGTTTTTAAATGCGGTGAGATGAGCAATTTTAATATTCAATATTGGTTTCAATATTTATCATATTAAGTTATCCGTAAAATATTTTCTCACTTTTCATAAAATCGTGAAATGTTATTTTTAATGTGGCTTTCTAAATTATACCTGCCTCCATCGCTTAAAAGAGTCGCAATATATCTTCTCTAAGTACCGTTAATAAATTTCGGAAGATTACATTAAAGACGAATCGAGCACAACTTAAACTCTTGATCGCCGCATTAGTTCATCAAGAAAAACACTGTTTTGTTATTCATTTGCACTAAATAATTTTGAGTTATTGTCTGCTGTTAACTTTTGGTAAGTGATACTTTTACAGAAATATTACACATTTTCGTAAAATTTTCTGAAAATATGACGAAAATTGTCTTTGATTTACTAACATAAATATTTATTATTCAAATTTTTGGCTTTACATTTCTCACTCTGTTCAAAAACTCATAAAATTAAGTATATTCTGTGAATACCTGCCTCTGGTTTCACCGGTAGGTGGAGCAATCAGTCTGCTGAACACGATCTCCTCGGAGATCGACGTCATATAAGTGAAAGTACGTTCAGAAGACAAATACTTTTGACTTTGGAGAGTATCCTTTTTTTAAATCTTATAAAATTAAAATTACATTTTCTGATACAACAGATGATATAAAACGAAAGACGTTGGAGATCTCATATATCGAGGAGATCTCATATTTTGAACAATAAAAACGGTGCTATAAGCGCTTGATGTCTGACGGTAACAACTTTAAATAAAATAAAATTGAAGTTATTAAATAAATTAATATTTAATCAAATGGACAAAACTTGTAATTTTTTATGAAACCTCGTAAAAAATGCATGTTTAAAAAATCATTTAAAAAGCCAAATTTGATCACTTTTTATTTTGATAGTATACTCGTACATATTTTATTCGATTGTTGACATAAAAATATATTCTACTAATTAAATATCATAAAATGTCGTTATTCATAAATGGAGCTATGATTTAAAAAAATAATAGAGAAAGGAACTAAATTCAAACAAAAAAAATATATAAGAATATTTTTACGAGTTTAAACGCGAAATCGGTAGAATCGGAAGTTTAAATAAAAAATTTTGTTTTTTTTAATATTTTATTTCCATTGAAATCGCTTGTGCAAATCTATTTTGAATTACGTAATATAAAATAAAGTATTATTTCATATTGGCATCATATGTAGATCACTAACCTGTAAAAAAAAACTTCTGGAATTTTTTTTTAATGTTTAAATATTTTATAACATAATGTAAAACGGGGATTTTTAATTATTACTATTTTTTACATACTGTTAAATCGATATATAAAATTATTTTTTAAATCCATTTATATTGTGTAATCACCACCCGCATAAATATTTAAATTGTTGTCATGATTTTTTTTTTTACGTAACATCCGCCTTACTGGCATTATTGGAACCGACTGTATATTTTAAATGAAAAGTTCATTAAGAAAATTAAAAAAAACATTTTATTTTGTTTTTACTCACAATACATTGTATTATATTTGCTGTGTTAAAATATCAAATGTCAATAGGCCTAACTGTCGAAGATAAAATGACTTCAAATTGCGTTTAAAAATCTTTCGAAAAATTCCATAATAATTAAATTTGGAAGGCGTTATATCTTAAAAAAATAGACTTATACAATAACACTATCTTGTATTCTATTTAAAATATACACATCAAATGAATTCCAAAAGCTTTAAAAAAAAACTGTTATAAAATAGTACCCAATCGCTTTTTTATTATGCTGTATGCGAAGATACCTAATATCTGTATTTTTCTGTGACTTTTTAAAACTTAGCAGTTACCTAATACCACAGAAAAAAATCTGTTCGGCGCTTAATAAAACATTGTAGCTTGGAGCTTGTTTTTTTCGCGAGAGCTCTACAACAGTTGTAAAATTTTTCACGTTTTACGTAACATCCGATGGCCGATAGTTTTCGCAGAAATTCGCTGGCCGCGGCTGTATCGTGTTGACAATCTAGATCAGATGTGAGATGAAACAATAAAATGGATACCGATTTAAATATTTTATTATCCAAGAGTAGTTGGAGAATTCGCGTGGGCCGTGTAGTACCTGAAATAGCCGGCAGAGGCGCCCTCGTCGGAAACTATGGGAGATGAAACAAGAAATAGGTGTATCACAAAGATGGCGCCTTGTGACCTCGGCCTTCGGGGCTATCGATTCATTTGGATAGAAATATCCGCGCGAACAGATGAAATTTATTTCTAGAAAGGGGACACACATTTTGATGCTCTCGTATATGTATAACTATGCGTGTAACTATGTTGTAAGTAAAGTGGGAACAAACTTATTTCGATTCACAAAAGTGCCCATTTTTAAATAAAATGGATCTGGAAAAATATACTTAAAGAACAAATTATTTTAAATCAACTGCAATCTAATGATAGGTAATATATTAAGTTATTGCAACGCCTTTAACTATTCAAAAAAAAATCAAATGATACTCATGAAACTACAAATTCATGAAAACTTATTGAATTTTAGTATCCAGTAAAACAACATATATTTTATTAATTTTTTTGGCCCATAAATTATGTAATCTAGAAGACGATTTAAATTATTTTTTAATTATCAACAATTCAATAAATAAAAGGTGGTCTTTAAGCAAAAATAATATTTTCACCTAATTGTACTTATATGAAAAAAAAGTTTTATAAAGTTTTATAAAATTGATACTCTTGCAGAAATCATTAATTCATTGTAACTATCCTGTCAATAAATGCAGTATTCAAATAATTATGATATCGCACGTTGAAAACAAAAGTGACACTATACAAAAATCTCAATTTTTCAGTACGGTCATTTAAAGTTTTTGTGAGGTCAATAACTTGACTGTGAGTAGAAATATATCTAATGTTGTTGTTTTATATATTAGTTTAGATATTATTCTATCAGAATCTAGTTGATTTAAATTAGGTTAATAAGCAGGCAAAACTTTAAATGACCGTACTGAAAAATTGAGATTTTTGTATAGTGTCACTTTTGTTTTCAACGTGCTATATTATAGTTTGTGGCATAGAGGCAAGAACTACGACTGCCACACCGAAGGTCCCGGGTTCGATTACCGGCGATGGCAGTGCGATTGTCACACTGTCTTTGGTCTGGTAGAGAATTCACATGATAATAAAATGGCGATATAATTATTAGCTACTTATCAATATAATAGCTAAAAATAAATTGTATACAGTAATTGGGCTCAAACAACGTGTTGTATACAATTTTTTTTTTAATTTGGAGATAAATGTGTATAATATTGTACACTACCACAATTCGAATATATTATATTTAAAAGGCTCTTTTAATATTGAACGAATTTGAATATTACTGATATTTTTTACGGATTAATTGTATCTCAATAGAGACGAAGATGCAAATTGGAAACAGAATATGGTGGTCGAGGCGTTTACAGGACTTATGACCTGTCATTGGTTGGGTTAAGCGCACGCTTTATGTAATACAACATTCCCCATTCCCCCCATTTTACGACCACCACGTCTGACAATTTTTTGGAAGATGTATATATGCTACAATGTAGGGATATACTTCACTCAATCTTAATAGATGGCGCTAGTGTAGATTGAACTAAAAAATATGAAGTGTATCGATACATTGTAGCATATATCCAATTTGCATCTTCGTCTCTATTGAGATACAATTAATCCTTAAAAATGATAACCCGCAATGGGTAAAATCCAGTATTCGTCTACAAGTATTTGTATACATTCAAAATGTTGATATTTTTTTAATTTAGCATAACTCAAATCAATAGTATGGTATATTTTCGGGGTTCATTGGAACACTAATCTTCGCGGCAAGTACTGACCATTGAACCGCATGTAAAAATACATCCCAATGAAACTTTAATGGTCTATTTTGGTGCCTCAAAAGTGCCGGTTATTCGACCACATACATATTGTGTATGTTTCTGTCAAAATACTAAAAGTTTGTGTTTATTTTCGGCACAAATGTAAACTCAATGTTATTTCTGTCCGAAAATTGGTATAAATAAAATCTCAGCTCTAAGTTAAATTTGACCTCAGGGTGCTTTTAACGTTGTGGGGTATATTATCATATATTTTAGTTCTTTAGAAAATATAATCCTTTTTTATTTATTTTTGGAAGTATTTTCCCAGAATAATAATTGACGGATTACTATACCCGTTTAATTTTAATGCTATAATTTTACTTCTGAATTATTTTTTCATATTTATTTAAATTATCTTGTAATTTAATTTAATTATCTGTGCATGAGATGTTTACTTTCCTCAACATTTTTTTATCCATTCAATAAGAAAAAGGTCGTCTTAGTAAAAAAAAAAATTTTCACATTTGGAAAATAAGTTACTTTAGAATTTTCTTTTCGCATTTTTTAAATTATCGTGTAATTGAATTTAATTCTCTATTCATTATATGAGATGTGGTACTTTCCTCAAAATAAAATGTTTCAAAGAACAAATTCTTTTTATTTATTTCATTGTTTTCAAATGTGAAGCGAGTAATATAATTTAAGATTTTTTTTCGAATAAAATTTTTATGTTTGTGTGTGTTTTTTTGTCAACTTTATTTTATGTTTCCACAATCACATTTATTACTATAAAAATATAAAAATCACACGATTCAATTCAATCGAAGCAAGAGCAGACACTGTCAGAACCAAACATCTCTTAAGAGTAGCAGAAAACAGAATATTGCGACCTATTGTGGGGAGAACCCTTAGTGATAGGATAACCAATGAAGAAATTCGCAAATCATTGAAGACATAGTGAGATGGAGTAGGCAGAAAAGACGATTCTGGAGAGACCACATCGAGAGAATGGATCCAGCAAGAATTCCTAATATCATGATGCACGAGACTCCAGAGGGCCGTCGACCACCAAAGAGATGAAGTGAAGACTGGTCGTCTTTATCACAGGAGGAAAGTTGATATCCTGCATAAACAGATCGCAAGATCTACAATCAGAAGAAGAATATTCAATTTCATTCGATTTTGCGACAAAGCGATTGAAAATAATGCATAGACAACGTACGTATTTTCTTGTACGTTTCGAGAAATGTTTGTATACAAGCCCGTTCGCATTATTATTGTTCATCGCTTTGTCAATTTTCGCCCCAAAACAACAAGCCAAAATACCATCGCCCAGCGATTTTCCCGCAAGGCAAAGCCAAGAATCCGGTGTAACCTTGATAACAAAAACATGGCCGATTGTAACAAACAAATATATTTTATTTGGATCAGTGCCTATCCGACGACACGTTAATGGCGGCAATTATAAAATCGGGATTTCTGTACTATTATTTTATTATAAATATCTGTATTTCGTTTATCACGAGGTCTCCCTGCCACTAAACGATTACAAGCATAATTAATTTTGTTTCATAACATTTTCAAAACATATTCATTTAAATACGCGTCATCAATGGTTAGTCATACGACACTACTTACCTAGTTAAAAAAATGTTTATATAAATAACAAGTTATTTACCTTAACTTGTTTTTTATATCTAAAATTTATCTTTGCTTGATTGAATTAAGCTAAATTAAATTAAAAACAAATGTATGTGGGAGATTACTTTATTTAAACAAACTAACAATAAAAAATATTATTTCAATAACTTTACATACAAACATTATTTTACAAATTGTCGAATAATGTTCCCGCTTCTAGTTTTTTAACTTGCTCAGCTTCGTAAATAGCATTAACTCTTTTTTCTTCTGCTATCCTGATGTCTCTCTTAATTTTGGCCTCTGCCGCCTTTTTTCGATCATCGATCGCACATAAACGGTACTTTTCGCGCCTTGCTATGCCCCTGTTGATACCAAAAATTACAAAAACATATCTCGCAAACTTTATCAATCCAGATATTTGCACCGGTGGGCCAAATGGCAATGTCATCATTAAATTATTATCACATGAATTATTGTGAATAATACGTTCCGAGTTTTAAACCTCGGACAAATTAAGGAATTTGACATTTAAAAAATTGAAATGCGACTGATTTTGTTTCCATCTAAAGTTTAAAATTCGAACAAAAGTAGTTATATTTTTATTCAAATATGCGAAAAAGTACTAATCGAAATCGAACACCGAAATATGGGGTAATTATCAATTCGGTAAAATTTTATTAAAATTTTACATGAATTCTACTACTTTATTTTATATACGAGTATTCGAGCACTTTTGATTTAAAATTAGATTTTAAATGAATGTTTATTTTCCATTGTTCTGTATCATCGTGTGAAACCTAATTGGCTTTACAGAAAGTATGTGATTAAACATATACTTTACAAATTGGAGCGATTTATTCGAGTGAAACTCTCAAATTAACAGTGAGAAACTGTGAGAATTTTTCCATGGGTTCAAAGTGTATTTAATTACGCTATTATAACGTTGAATAAACGTGTTATGTATCTACATTACTTTAATTTATCGCATGCAAATTATGATGTTTTTAACATTTTTCTCTTTTGTATTTTGTGCGACTCAAAAATATGTAGGTACCTATATGTTTATTTGTTTATGCAAATAGCTGGAAAAAAATCTCTTTATCGACCAAAATCAAATATAAATAGCTTAAAGATTTAAAAAATCTCTATATGGTCAATCTAAATAATCAGGATGGTCAGAGATCTCTGGTGGACGAGTCACATCGTAACTGCTATACCGTCGACTCTGGAATATTTTGTTATGATAATGGATGTGTCTTCAACACAATCTGTTATCAGTGCATCCCGCCGTGCACTAGGTCAAGTGCGCCGGTTCGCAAGTCAGGAAGGCCACTGCCCGCGCGCTATAAATAATGGCGGCAACGGCTATCTCCAATTATAGCCACTTGGGCGGGAGCCAGCGCTGGTGGCGATGCGCGCGCACCCATCAGGCCACAAAGAAGCACACTGCTACCGCGACGTTCAAACTGCAGACATTTGAATTTTCGAACGTCTATGAACCGCTCACGTGCTTCTGGCAGAAAATTCATGTTCTTTTTATGGCTTTTCATCCGTCAAAAATAATTTAAATGCGTCCGCGATGCATTTGAAGAAGTTGCTATTTACTAGAAAATTTATAGAGCCAGGTTTATAATTAAAAAAGATTAATATGCAGATCAAGCAATAAAACACTTTTTCAACTAGAAAAACAGATTAAGTAATATAACACATCGAATTATTATGAACAGGTACTTAATGTTTATTTAAAATTTGAAATGAAATAGTTCCTATTTATAAAGAAAAAATAATTTACTCCAAAATCGCTTGCTTTCGGTGTCAACTTCAATTTTCGTGTTTTGGGAGACAAATAATTGATATAGAATTTTCAAAGCGTGATGTTTTATATCTTAGCGTGCAAAACCAACCTGCCTAGGGTAACGCCGATAGAAGACCGATCTAACTCTTGAACATGATTATTTTTTTAAGGTTAATCTATATTCAAGAAGTAAATCTTCTTTTTTTTTTGCCATTTCCCGTTTATTTGAGGTCGGCTCTCCTAATTGAACATCGCCAGGCTTCTCGATTTTGGCCCATGCCGCTGTTTTCGTATACCATATAATAAACTGTTCATTTTAGGACTGTTTTATTTTATTTTGGCTTATTTCTTTTACGGGCGGTTACCAGCTGCTGTGGTAGAATAGGCAAGTACTCCGAATTATGTTAAATAGTATTCATAGATAGTATGCAAATTATATTAAATATTATAGTATTCTATCTCCTTGGCATCAAACTTGCTCTTGTCTTCTTGGCTGGATGTGTCAGTCCAAGTAGACGTTTTAAATATTTTTAATATAATGTATTCTTTGTAAAGTCAATATTAAAATACTTTTGAAACATATTACAATTAGTAATTAACTACAACAAAGTAGATTATCATTTTTTATATGATGAATTGAAAGCTGGTTATTACATATGCTTCTTCTTCTTCTTTCTTCGTTTCCTTATTACTGAGGGTCGTGATCTATGGAACTGCCCGTGGCTAAAACAAAACACCTCCAATCCTCTCAGCCGAGTTGAAGTTTCCTCCAGTCATCTCCTCAATCTGGTCACACTACCGTGCAGGGGATCTGCCTCTTGATCTGACACTTCCTGTGACAATAGTTTTTTTTCAGATTATCAGCAATGTCACCAAATAAACTCATTACTCGACGATTACATATTACAGAGTGTCTTCCTGTTATTATGAGTTCATTAGAACTGAGTCGTTCGTTATTTTTGCAGTCCACTGTCTCCTCAGCATGCTACTAATGTGCTAAATGTACTAATCGGTTTAAGTATAAAACCCTAAAAAATAGCAAAAACGTTTTATTGTTCCATATGTCATGTCGTATACATGTCGTGGTGACATCTTTGGGGTGACGTTTGAACTACACTATATTATTCAATCACTTTGCACAGTTATTGACCTTTAAGATTAAAACGAATTGGGATCAAAATCTCATATATTACTTTTTTAATACTTTGCAATGTCCAGCCCTCGATCATAAGACGCTAATCTCATTAAATAGATACAAATATTAACATTTTAAAACCATTAAATCCCGCTAGGCATGTATGTAGGTACTTTTACATACTGTAATATGGCTTCATTGGCCGGATAGAGGAATTATAATATTAGACAACTGTAAATTGAAACTTATGTTAAAAACCCACATGCATTCAAGCGGCAATACAGCTATCCGCATTATGAGCTTGCTTGTTAGAAGTTGTGTAATAATCATTATGCATACCTAATTACTTATTATTATTGTATACAACACGTCATTTCGATTCCGAGTTAAATGGACCCTAATTATATACGAGGTCTGTTCAAAAAGTATCGCGAATTTTATATTTTTTCAAAAAGTATTTATTTATTCATGAATATCTATTTTGTCCCCTTCAAAGTAATTCCCCTCGGATATAATACATTTATGCCAACGTTTTTTCCAATCCTCGAAGCACTTAAAAAAATCATTTTTTGTGATCTTGTTCAGCTCCTCCTTCGATGCCGTCTTTATCTCCTCAATCGTGGCGTAGCGTCGTCCTTTCATGGGCCTCTTCAGTTTTGGAAACAGGAAAAAGTCACAGGGGCCAGGTCTGGGGAATACGGTGGCTGCGGCACCATTACTGTGTTGTTTTTGGCCAAATATTCGCGCACAAGCAACGATGTGTGAGCAGGGGCGTTATCATGGTGCAAAAGCCAGTTTTTGTTCTTCCACAAATCCGGGCGTTTCTGGCGGATTGCTTCGCGCAAATTGCGCATAACTTGCAGGTAATATTCCTTATTGACCGTACTACCCTGTGGCAAGAACTCATGATGCACCACGCCCCTGCAATCGAAGAAAACTGTGAGCAAAACCTTCACGTTCGACCGAACTTGGCGCGCTTTTTTTGGTCTTGGCTCATGCGGCAGCTTCCATTGGGATGATTGAGCTTTGGTTTCCACGTCATAACCATAAACCCATGATTCGTCACCAGTTATGACCCTCTGGAGCACATTTGGGTCGTCACGGACCGAGTCCAACATCTCCTGAGCAATGTTAACGCGATGCTGTTTTTGGTCGAAATTGAGCAATTTTGGCACGAATTTCGCGGCGACCCGACTCATGCCCAAATCATTGATTAAAATCGAATGGCACGAGTCAATCGATATGTTTAGGTCCTCAGCAACTTCTCTAACGGTGATTCGACGATTGGCTAATACTATTTTCTTCACTTTATCGATGTTTTCGTCTGTTGTTGACGTGCTCGGGCGTCCGGCACGCTCTTCGTCGTTCATATCTTCTCGGCCCTCTGAGAACATTTTGTACCACCGATAAACGTTGCTTTGGTCCAAGGTAGCTTCACCATATGCCACAGTCAACATTCGAAATGCGTCCGCGCACTTTATTTTGTTTTTCACACAAAATTTGATACAGATTCTTTGATCCATTTTTTGGAATAGGCAAAAATCGAAGACGAGCCAAAACACATCCAAGCAAAACAGCTGTCAAAAATTAACTAAACATTCAAAATGGCCGACCTTGTCAGCATAAGTAAGGGACATAAGTACCAACATAACGCTACAAAAAAATCAAAAATCAAATATACGTAGCCAGCGGAAATTCAAAATTCGCGATACTTTTTGAACAGACCTCGTATGTATTTGAATATATGAATTATAAACTAATAGTTAAAAAAACTCTGAAATGGCGCCACCCAAGAAGGACAGTGTGATTACCACTCCCCAGCCTGCTGGAAGTAGTTCATCCGCCACGGAGACTGGTATCTTGACTGAGCTTCGTGCCATCAGAGCGGAACTGAGAAGCATGTCCTCCATGAAGACGGATATCAAAGCCATAAAGGAGGAGATGCTATCCTTTAGCCAGTCCCTAGGGTTCATCGACGGACGTTTTGAGGAGTTCGAAAAGAAAATTACTGCTCTCGATGGAAGAATGAAGAAGGTTGACACGCTGGAAAGCGCCGTGACGGCTCTTTCTAATAAAATTGAGGAGCTGGAGCGCAGGGCTGACGATGGTGACCAGCGTGCTCGCCAATCAAACATTGAAATAACTGGACTTCCCGAACGAGCAAACGAGTGCCTGGTCGACGTGGTGCTAAACATTGCCAAAAAGTTGGGCGTTGGTCTAGAGGCACGGGACATTGACTTTGCTATGAGAGTCGCTCCAAAGTCTGTAGTATCCGGTCGACCAAAGCCCATTGTGGTAAAGTTCATGAGCAGGATGATTAAAGACCCTCTTGTTGCCACAATTAGAAAGAGGCGTGGTCTATCGACTGGAGATCTGGGGATCCCGGGCACATCCGTGCCTATCTTCATCAACGAGCACCTCTCCTTGCGTAATAAAAAATTGCACCTTACGGCGCGTCTAAGATGCAAGGAGAGGGGGTTTCGCTACACCTGGACGAGGGGGGGTACGGTATTTGTCCGGAAGAGTGACGGTTCTCCGGCACTCGCTATCAGGTCGATGCAGTGCATCGAAAAAAGCATTGTTTAATTACAATAATCATAATCTTTTTTGCCCTTTCCTTTTAATGTTAGTTTTTTTATCTTTTTATCTTTTTATTTTACTGGTCATCATCTGCGTTGATATGTCTCCATTATTATGTGATCGCTTAATTGTCTATTTCGATTACCTACATTGGCGAGCTCCTTAATGTTTACTTACAGAACACAAGAGGTTTGCGCACTAAAACCGATGTATTTTATTTCAATTCTGCAACCAGCGACCACTCAAAATTGGCTCTCACTGAAACATGGCTGGGTCCTGACATTGCGTCTAGCGAACTGTTCGATGCTAGGTACGATGTTTGGCGATGTGATCGTGGCTCGCGTGGTGGAGGTGTGCTCCTGGCATGTTTGTCTCACCTTAATGCTCGAGCCCGACCAGAATGGACATGTGAGGCTGAATCCATTTGGATATCATTGTCTCGCGGTACAAGTGGCCTTCCCGCAAATCTAAACATTACTTGCGTTTATATACCAAAAGGTTCAAATTATACTAAATATGTTGAAAGTTTTCTAGCACTACTCTCCAAGCTTGTCACAGATCGACCTGATGAAGATTTTCTTATTTTGGGTGATTTCAATATGGCAGACATTCACTGGTCCCATAGCGCGAGCAACCAACCCCTTCTTCCCTCAAACTTCTCTTCCGCTTGTTCAGGTACCTTCGTCGATTACATATCCTTACTGGGTCTTCACCAGTTTAACTCAGTTAAAAACTCTCTTAATCGCACCCTTGATTTAATACTCAGTAACACATATCGTGTGTCTGGAATATCTCACTCAGCTTCTCCACTTGTACCCGAAGACTCTCATCATCCAGCCATTGATTTTATTCTATCGTCGGGATCTCTTCATTCGTTGCGCGAATCCCAACGCAGTGTTTACCTTTTCAAAAAGGGAAACTACGAATTAATTAATAATTTCTTATCTGGCGTTGACTGGACCAACATTTTATCCACATCTCCTCTTAACACCGCTGTGGATGCTTTTTATGACGTGTTGCACAGCTCAATCGACCAATTCGTACCTCTTAAGCACTTCAAGAACAGTGCCAATTTTCCACTCTGGTATAATACTCCTCTAATTAAACTCACAAAAGAGAAGATCAAGTATCACAAACGATTCACAAGGTACAAAAATCCTCTTGACTATTATACCTTCTCATTGCTGAGAACCCGCCAGAAACGCATGGCCAGGGAGTGCTTGTCTCAATACATTCATTCTACAGAGCTGAATATTGCGAATAATCCGAAATACTTTTGGAATTACGTTAAAAGTAAGCGTAAGAATAATAATTCTCTTCCTAAGACAATGTGTGTTGGTGGAAGTATTTCAATATGCGGTGGTAATAATATCTGCAATGCATTTTCAAATTACTTTCAATCCGTGTTTGTTGACGAAACCACCCCTGTCACCCCCAATCCCTGCGAGTCCTCTATCATCAATACTATCGCTGGCTGCCCCACTGACAGACCTACACTCACCAGATACTTATCAGCCGTTGATATCAACAAAGGTGCTGGAAGCGATGGAATACCACCAATATATCTGTCCAACTGTGCTAAATCGCTCTCTGAACCACTTTCCATTATATTCACTCGTTCTCTGACTGAAGGCTGCTTTCCAGATAAATGGAAAGAAGCCTTAATAACTCCAGTTCACAAATCAGGATCCAAAAACGACATTGAAAACTATCGCCCTATCTCCATTCTATCTACCATAAGTAAGATCTTCGAGCGTATTATATATGACAATCTATATCCTTCTCTTAAATGTATTTTGAGCGAACAACAACATGGTTTTCTCCGTAATAAATCTGTCCTATCAAATTTGATACCATTTACAGATTATGCTATATCGAACATGCACCGCGGACTCCAGACTGATGTCATATATACTGACTATGCCAAAGCTTTCGATAGAGTAAACCACAATGTACTTTTGGCTAAATTGAGTGGACTAGGAATTCACGGTGATCTCCTTAGATGGATAAACTCCTATATAAAAAATCGTAGGCAAGCAGTGGTGACTGGTGGCTTTAAATCAAACTTCGTGGGAATACCTTCCGGGGTTCCCCAGGGCTCCCATCTGGGACCTCTTTTCTTCATCCTATATATACACGACATTGGCAACTGCTTTCTCCACTCCAAGCATCTCCTTTTTGCTGATGATATGAAGGTCTTTCTGAAGGTTTCAGACACTTCTGACTGCCTTCGACTCCAGTCAGATCTTGACAGACTCTCTCATTACTGTATACTAAATAAATTATCCATAAATGCAAACAAATGTCATAAGCTTTCACTGACGCGTAAAATGAACCCTCACAAACATGTGTACTCCATCAATGGTTCCATAATATCCGATTCAGACCGCGTGAGAGATCTTGGAGTCACAATCGACCCTAAACTCACTTTCGTTAGTCATATTGATGACATGGTGGACAAATCTCTCAGAACGTTGGGATTTATACTACGCACATGCAAACCTTTCCAAAATATCACTGCCCTTAAAGTATTATTTACAACCATGGTTCGCTCACGCCTTGAATATGTATCTCCCGTTTGGTCTCCTTATTATGCGGCACATATCCAACGCATTGAAAGAGTACAAAAAATGTTTATTAAACATATTAATTTTAAAATGTGCAAGTCATTCTCTGATTACAAATCTGCCCTAATTTTTCACTCCTTGGACTCTCTTGAAAATAGACGTACTCTTCATGATATGATGTTACTTCATAAAATAATTCATTTTAAAATTGACAATTCTGAACTTCTCAGCAAATTGTCACTCAATACCCCCATGTCTCGCACGAGACACACCGCGAACCAAGTTTTCCACCTTCCTGTTTATCGCACAAATTACGCTCTGAGCGCGGCACTGTATCGAATCTGTGATATCTACAACAAACATTTTGGAGACATTGACGTCTTTCATTTGAGCGAGCGAAATTTTAAAAAAGTGATCGGAGCAACATTTCGGCGCGGATGTGACCACGATGTTACTTTTTATTTTATTTTATCTTAATTTAATTTTTATTTCCAGTACTATAAGTATTTTAACTCTTAAATATTATGTATACCTTATTTTGTCTTAGTTTAACTTCAATGTTTCTCACTATCATTTGTTGATTGTTAACTATTATTTTTAATCTGTGGTGGCATGTAATTGGCCTTATTTTAATTATTCTGAATGTTTCTTTTATATATATATGTTATTGATATCGCTGTATGTTACCCTAAATAAATAAATAAATAAATAAATAAATAAATATTCGGTCGCTTTAGTATAATGGATAACTCCAAATATGTTCAACTAATCTCTATATTATACATAGAACATATATTTGACCGACATTAACAAATACATAATCTCATTCTCTCTCTCTGGTTTCAATCCTGGGATTGGTTTGCAGCAATTTCTTCTATTCTTCTCTTCCATTCTTCCCTATCTTGTGCGGCTCTTTTGAAATCTGCATATGATGAGCAGCGCACGTCCACCAACAGGTCCTCCAGGTACTCTCGGCGTGGGCGTCCCCTAGAGTTTGTCCCCTCGGTCATACCCTCCATTATGGCATGCAAGAGGCCTTCTTGACGTATTACATGGCCGATCCATCTTGCACGCCTTTCGGACAAGGTCCTGAGCAGGTGCCTTCCTCCTTCGATTCTTTGAAGAACCTCCTCATTTGTAATGTGGTCTCTCCAGGAAAATCCTAATAGTCTTCTATAGGACCACATCTCAAAAGCCTCTAGTCTCCGTTTATCTCTTTCGGATAGGCACCATGTAACGTAGCCGTACATCAAGATACTCCATACATAGGTCTTGATGAGGAGTATTCTCATTAATTCTCATTAATTATGTATAAAAATTCAATTCCTTTTATTTTTCATTAGCAAGTAGAACACTGCTTTTAAATATAGGCCTCTTATATTTGATTCCATGTCGTTCTTCTCTGGGCTATTTGCATCCAGTTTCTTCCATCGTGTCGGTGAATATCATTCCTCCATCTTGTCTGTGGTCTCCGAAACGTCTTCTGTGTTGTATTTGTCAATTACATATCCTATATTACTCCGATTGTAATATTACTTCAGTTGGTAATAAGTAAAATTAATCAGGTAGTACTTTCAATAACTAAAAAAATTAACAGTACAATGTTATTCTATTTGTAAATAATATTATTTATATGAAAAAAATTCTTCTTCGCTAGTTTCTATCCAAGGGATTGGTTTGCAGCAAAGTGTAATAAATTGCTGATTCTTGGGATGCCACTTGGATCTTTAATGTGGTAGTTTCCCATTGCTTTCCATATCTGTATACAGCAGGTTATTTGAACCAAATTACTTTTTACTACTTTTTAGCAATTGATTCTCATGACATGTGATAGGTAGCTAATCTATCGCAATTTCAATGCCACGTGAAATCTACACGTGCACCAAATAATAAAATATCCCATAATATTTTTGAGTCACACACATAATACAATTTTCTTCGCCCTTGGTTCAGAGAAAAAATAATATTATTTCATCTTTATTCAACATTATGACAGGTAGATATCGGAATGTGGCACTACATGGACAGTGTAATAATCACACTGCATCGCCAGGAATCGAACCCGAGACCTTCGATGTGGCAGGCCTAGCTCTTGCCACTCTGCCACGAAGATTGGCAATGGTGATAATAAATATAACAGTGTAATTATTATACTTCAACGGAAAGTTACCTCATTTTTTAATATATTTGTTGTATCTATCAAAAGCGATTATCCTCATTTAAAAAAAATACGATTAGATATAGGGTGTTTTTTTAAAGGTTTGGTTTTTTAACTGGCAACATTGTTTCTACAGACTGTCAATTTGACAGTTGATAGTTGATTTGTAATCAGTACGTTTTGCCATTTCACCATGAATAGACTGACCAAATTGTGCAAATTTATTTTGAAAATCGTGGTTCGGTTCGCCAAACTTATCGTGCACTACGTCCATTTTACGGTCGAAATAATCGTAAATCCGAGCAAGTTATTCGGGAGACCATGGATCGTTTTCGCACCACGTACATTCTACTGGGTAATACGCATCCATCAAGACTCCAATTGTCGAAAATTGGACTTCACGATTGCGCTTCATTCGAGCTAGCCGTGGCGCTCATATGCCCGAAATCACATTTAAACAATAATGGCATAAACGTATCTATTAAATAAAACTAAAATCATAGACTTTCACATTATTTTAATGGATTTTTTTTTTTAATTTTGAATATGTATTGTAAAAACCTCTAAAAAACAACTAGGTAGGTACTAAACAAAAACGATTGTTATATTTTTATCGATTTGGGCAATGACATATTTTTTTCTATGTCGTTTTATTTAAAAAAAAGTAATTAGTAACTAGAATCTTCTTATTTATCTTAATGAGTATTCTTATATTCACCAATGCATTATTATTATTATTTAAGAAAGTATTTAATTTAATCACTTTTATGAAATCCTTGGTCATCCTCCGTGTTCTAAACTTGGATACGATCCGTATATAATAAAATATCCCATTATACTCGTATTTTCGAGTCACATGTCACACACATAATACAATTTTCCTCGCTCTTGGTCCAGAGAGAAAATAATATTTTTTCATCTTTATTCAACATTATGACAGGTAGGTGTCGGAATGTGGCACATGGAAAATGGGTGTGAAAATTATTTTTTAACTAGGGCAAAGTTCGGTAAACTTTATAAATGCAGAGTACCAAGAATAAACTGAGGTGAGAGGATTATGTATTATGTTTATTAAACGAAAAAATTGAGATTTTCCGTATGCCGGTTTTTCCACCTACTTTCGGCTTATTTAAACGAAACGTTGCCAGGTTTACAGGATTTATCTTACTTATCTAGGTTATTAGAGGATATAAAACACTTTTTCTATAAAAGTCTTGTTTTTTTGCTAAGTCAACTTATCGTGCAAACATAAATTAATTCATTACTAGTTGGTCATTGAGAATATCAACTTAATATGGCATTTAATAATATTAAAATGTTCAATGATAGATACAAAATATTTTACATTAAAAATCTATTAGTAACATATTCCTTTTTCTTCTTCTTCTTCTCCTTTTAGACTCTTGGTCTGTTCCTGTTGTCAGGCTGAACTCTCTGAGGAAGTTAACTCCCAAATATCCCTCCATCTGTTTGGTGGCCTTCAGGGAGGACGGTAGCCAACAGGAATCTGATGCATTGATCTGATGATGGATTGTGGAGGGATCCATCCTCTGCACATGCGCATTCCAGTGTCTTAATACCATATTATTTAAATTAATGAAACATTTTCAAATACAATAGAAATATCGACTTAAATGTATGTAGTACCTACCTATACTTTTAAAAATAAGTAAATAGTGTTAATGTACCATATCAGTTTTAGATTAATACACGTTAAGTTATGTTTTGTTTGCCTTATTTCCTAGTTGTTCCCTAATTTTGTGTTTTTTCTATTGAGAATTCCACACTAAAGCGAATTACTCCATGTACATGCGTATGAAATAATTAATACGAATGAAGTTTCATTATATTTTTAGGTGTGACATGTTTCTTCTTTCTAAGGTATTACATCTGATTACGCCATAGATGAAACATGTCATTCCCATTTAATAAAACTTGTAAAATGACAGACATTTTCATTCGTATTGATGATGATGATGATTTGTATAGCGCCATTTTTGTGAAAGATTCACTTCAAGGGCGCTCAACGTCCAGAAAGCTTCTCTTAAAAAGAAAAGTTTTAAAAGAGCTTCTGAACACTCCTTCGTCGTCTTGATTGCGGATATTGTAGGGCAGCCTGTTCCACGCCGTCGGTCCCGCGATGCCAAAAGCGCGATCTGCGAAGTTTGAAGCTCCTTGGCGCCGCGGGACGAAAAGTTTGTGTGTTGCTTCTTCCTTCGAGGATCGTAGAGTTGACTGCCGAGGGTTCAAATTTGTCAGCTGGCAAAGTTCTGTGAGGTAGTGGGGCGCTCGTCCGTATTATATAACATCAATACTTAATACTTAATTCTAAATCCGGATTTCTATCATATTATATTTAATATTTTTTGATTACAAAATAATGTTTAAGATATGTTTTGAATGTAGTAGTATTTCTTTATCGTCGGAAGAACGATACAAACTTTAAATACGAGTATAAATTAAATAAATATTATTACTTTTAATTTAACCTTAACGTTTAAGCAAGCTAGGTCAACACTCACCTTTTTGTAACTCACTTAAACTCAATTAACTCACTCAATTTTCTCACGTGGCCGACATTTAAAATTTGATTGATTTTCTTGAATGTTACCAATACTTGTAGACAAATACTGGATTTTACCCATTGCGGGTTAATCATTTAAGGATTGATTTTATCTCAATAGAGACGAAGATGTAAACTGTTTTTTTTCTAATCTTAATAGATGGCGCTAGTGTAGATTGAACACAAATATGTGAAGTGTTTCTCAACATAGTAGCATATGTACATAAAAAAAAAACAATTTACATATTCGTCTCTATTGAGATACAATCAATCCTTAATTGATTGATTTGATTCTGTCACATTTTCCTCGGTCTTCCTCTATTTCGTGATCAATTCACATCTAACTTATATTTTCTTTACCATTATTTCTTAATTCATTCTTGCCATGTGTTCGAACCATTGACTATTTTGTTTATACTCGTAATTCGCACTGCATTCACTTCTTATATCTGAATTTGGACATCTAATTAAACTATCAATCTAAATACCTATATCATAACCTAGTCTGACCTTAGATTACAGATTTCGTTAATTCATAATTAAAAATAATATTAAGACAGTTTTATTAATTTTACATCACTTTTTTTTCCCTTTAACAACAATAAAATATAGTGGTGTAAAAACTACTATAGTAAAATAAGTGTGGTATTATTATTTTCAATAATGCCACATCACAAATTATGTACTTCATACGAAAGTATAAATTCTTTAATGATTTGCCTAAAAATATAGTTATATATTATACATATAATATACGATGTTTTGAATTCATCATTAGAACTTTATTTGATGCTTTGACATAGTTTTTAAATATCACAACCACATGCTATAAATGGGTAATAATTATACTAAGTACTATGTAATTTTCATATAAATTTTACCTTAAAGAGGTTTCATTAGAAATTTTTAAAACAATCGCGAACAGCTTGTGTATGGGCTTTATGAAAGTTAAAATGTGCTATCAATTATAAAATTATTTACTCGTTAAGTGAAAGTTTCTTCATTTTTTAATAAAAAAATATCTCAAACTTGACACAAGAATGTTTGCATGCGCTTTATTTTTCTTCCTTCTTATAAGTCTCGTGAGTAATAAAATGAATGATTACATATTGTTACATCGTGTGTATTATGCTCAACTTTCTTTTTTAACACATCACTTTAACTCACGATCAAAATCCATTATGTTTCACATAACATACACTGTCCAACTTGGGAGCATTGTTTGACTAAAACAATAAACCGATGGTGACGTAAGAGATTTAATAATCATATGTTTGAATATTCATAGTCATGAAACGGAAGCCGCGTGTACTCAAATGCTAATCTTCCGATGAAAATTCTCCTATAGATCTTCGATACCTTTGTGGTTGGTAATTTATTTGTTATAAAGTACACATATGCTTATGTATTAACTAAATCATGGATGTTAGCCTATCAAAGTTTAGCACAAGATACGATACTTGCTACAAGAAATACGTACTACATACTTATTCTTTTTCCCAAAATCAAAATCAATAAACCAATATGTTTACCTACTATTAAGATGTCAATAAAAAATATATTATTAGATTACATATTATAAAAAAGTTGATTTCGTAAATGTATTATTTTAATTAGACATTAAGTTGATATTATTAAATCCTACATATTATATTAAGAAAAATGGAATGATCTCGAATATATTCATTGTGCGAAATGTTAAGGTTAATATTTAAATTCTATTATAATTTTAATTCCTAGTATGCGTACGAATTACTATCAAAGAACATTTTTACATATTCACACATGGCACGAACGGAACCTTAAGAGATATTAAAGGCATTAATCGTTATCTGAAGCTAACTTATCGGAAAACTAATGTGAAAACTTGACTTGTTCATTTTTTTATCATAAACAAAGTACGATTGCAGAACGCGAAAGTGCTACCTGTCTCCCTCTATCGCATACTCGGCTAACCTAGAACTAACTTCACGTCTGTCAACTGCCGTTTGGTGGGGAATGGTTGTTCGTGTTGTTTAGCCGTAGTGGGTGTGTAAATTGGTCCTTATTTATCTAATATCGTCAATTGACAGTGACGGTAGTGCATTACATCATCGGCCTTTTAGGTGTGCATTCATTTAATTGAAATATATCTAAAGTTTAGTTTTATGCAGAATTACGGCATCTGTCATAATATGCAAGTTTTGCTGTCTACAAGACAGCGCAGGGTGTTGGCTTTTTGTATTGTATAGAATCTGTGGTTTATTTCGCGTGTTGAAGTTAATTAAGAAATTGTGAGAAAAGTGTGATCTTCTTTTCATTCACGGCTTTCTAACGCTATACTTTTATTTACACCGCATTGTACTGTTTTCGGAGTCAGTGTGTCAAGCGAGATCTAAGAGGAGTGTCTGTCAAAAGTGAAAGGGTGATCGGTCTCGGAGACGCGATCTTCGACTGTTTGTGCATTCATTTGTTTTCGTTTGGTGTTTACAGACCTCTTCGACGACAACTACCACGACAATGACGACACCGGCCAAATTGTATGGCAAAGACCTCTCGGCATACGATGAGGTGGATGTCGACGAGCTGCTGTCACAGCTCTCTCCAGAAGAAATAAACATGTTGGCGAAAGAAGTTGACCCAGATGTAAGTCTAATTTTCGTCCTTGAGCTCCTAATCTAACAATGCTCACACAAAACTGTCCAATTTATCCAAACAAGCGTTTTGCACAATCTAATAAAATTTATAATTTTATGCACACACCTCGTGTTTCTGTCATTCCTGTAGCTATTTTATGATACAATGCTCGCTGAATATTTGTTTCTTGATATTTTTTAGTGTGCTCTTAAATAGAGACTTGTTTTTCTTTATTCTCATAATCAATAGCTACTACCTCTCAAGTCATGAGCAAGTACTTAAAACATGAGTCATGTGTTAATCAGATTTTTGTGGTAGCAACAGCAGTTCCTAGATACCAACTTAATCAAGAATATTCCTGGCAATCCTTTAAATGCAATCATAATATTTACTAAAATAAATATATATTTTTATTAATAATCTTTTTTTTTGCTCATTTTAATCTCACCAACTTTTTTTGCTTCTTCTTTTAACTTTAAAGCATTACATTATTTGTAGGATAAATATTTTCTTTTACACAACATTAAACTTACTCTAGTCCGTACCTACCTGTAATAAATTGGACTTGTTTAATATGACGCAAAATTATTTATATAATTTTTATGACTTCTCTCTTTTGAAATTTTAATGATGGAATCTTGTTAACCTTGTTACTCTGTATCTATATAATAAATATTTTAACATACACATACCAGAAACCTGTACTAAATGATGATGTTTACATATTTTTAAAATTACCATTTGCTAGTTTATATTGCACTTTGAATAATATACCTATCTTAATACCATTCTTTCCGATGTCTTTTAAATAGAATTTGATGAGCAAACAATTTTTTTATGATGTAATAAAATACAGTAGAACTCCCTTTATCCTAAGCAATTGGGACCGGACCCCATTCGGATAATCAAAAATTCCGATAATTCGATTTTTTCCGAAAAATATGTCTATTTTAATTAATTACTGTATGTATGTAGCTTTGGAGTTTGCTGATAACTTCTCACCACTTAAATCTAATTCACGAACACCGTGCCTGGACTAAAAATTTCTTAGCCAGCAGTTACATCAAGCTTCCGAGCTAAGATCTTGGCTTTTTCACAAAGAATCGGACCCGACATTGGGTTTTCCACAGAATGTTGCTGCAAAAACCACTGAAAACAGCATTTTATAAATCTTTGTTTGTTACTGGCTTCATTAAATTTCTTGAAAAACTCCCATCTTCGTTTTCAAACACTGACTCGAACTTTAAAAGTGTAGGTTTGCTCTTTTTAATGTCTGAAATCATTGATTGTCCAACACCGTACATCTCACCAAACTGTAACTCCTTTACCTGATTGCTCTATAATTTTTAGTTTATCCACGAATCATAATGTAGACAGGATCATTATTTTGCGAATCGCAGTACGTTCCTGTCTTTTTTTCTTCTTCTGAAATTCTGAAAGCGTTTCGGATGGTCAGTGTTCAGATAATTGGAGTTCTACTGTATAAAAAATAAATAAAATATGTAAAGGTGATAGATTTCATGTGTATAAAATGATTTTACTATTTTTCCAGGATTCCTTTTTACCTCCTTCACAAAGGAATAGTTATGACTGTGAAAAGGATCCAACAGGACCATTAAATAGGAAAAAACTAATTGAACACATAAACAAACAAGCCCTTGAGACACCCGATAGACCAGAACTTAAACCCTTCGTTGCTGGTATCATCAGAGGGAAAAAGGTAACACCCGTAAAATGTTATATACCTGTGTTATTATGCCCAAAACATATACATGAATAGTGTTATTTCCCTTCCAATTCTAATGTCATAAGTAACTTTGCAAATTTTTTTCTTATGAATTGATTCTTCCACTTTGCTTATAAAAATCAAGTGTGGTACACAATTTGGAAATGAAAAATATATCAAATTTACTTCTTGCAAGTACTAAAACTATGAAATATCTAATTCTATTTTTGAATCAACTAGATGTATTTCAATGTTTTTAAATTTATTGTAAACATTCTTTCAAATGTAATTTTAGGTTAATTCTTTCGGTGACTGCCATTTATACAGACGTTTTCTGTAAAAAAATTTGGAACACTCACAATACGAATAAAAATGCCTGTTTTCTAGAAGTTTTATTATGTTTCATGAGAATGACTTGTTTCGCCTCGCTGAGACATTATGATATGATATTGCCTTAGCAATATATAATAAAACATCTAGAAAACATTTGTATCCATTATTCAATGTGGAGTGTTACATCATTGTTCAAGAAACAATGAACCTTAATAGTCACATTATATAATATTTATGTATTGATTCTTGATTAATGATGTAAAAATCTATGTTCAAAATTGTATGTTAATGACTTTGTCCATTTTCTAGAAGATTTTATAATATTTAATGGAGAAAAATTTATAAATCTTCTAAAAAACTAAGGTTATCTATTAAATATTTACTTTTCACATATTCCACCACAGAGCGTAAATTCGTCTGTATATACATACTGTGAAGATACATCACTGTCATAATATTTTAATTAAATGTTGTGATTCACCTCCCTTTCATGAAACTGCTCCGCTAGAAATCATGTAATGTGATTAATTATTGTCAAGTTGGCTGATTTTTTATTGAAATGACAGCAATATGTAATATGTAATGATTTTTTAGTCGCCTTGAATACATGCCAAGCCCGTGATACCCTCGTAATTCTTTATCTCAATATTTTGTTTTTCATTTGCAAATATTTAAGCTGTAGTTTTCAACTCTATCATCGTGTAGTCATGTGGATTTTCATTTTTCTACTATGGATTTAAAATCTCTATTTAAAGTTCTTTTATACTGTTGTTTGCTGCTCAGTTAATTTTTTATCATTTATTTATAGATAAAATTGTGGTTTAATTATTATTAATTATGAACACAATCTTATCACATTTGTGGGGCTGTCACCGGCACTCACACCACAATGATACTCTACCACTTGAAGTGTGTTGGCTTATCTATCGAGAGATGCCAATTTATCAGTCTAATGGAGGTTATCAAATGATATCATAAATATATTAAAATGTGTCTGTTTCCAGACTTTTTTTTTATCTCAAGATGTGATCTTATTTTATTTTTCATTTTGAATATGATTCATTGCAGTTATATTTATGAGTATTTAATATATGACTCTGCAAAGATATTATATAATAATATTTTTTAATATAATGCATGATCACATACAGAGGATTTATTTTACACAAATATCACAAACATTACAGATGCTTCAATCCAAGTCGTCTGAAACCTCACAATTACATAATATATCTTTTTTTTAAACTTAAAATGAAATTTAAAAATTTACTAAAAATGTCGATAACAATACAAATTTTTCGACTATTTGTTTATTAACACGTCAACTGCAGAGCACTGACCGGGACAGTGGTAAGATGAGAATCCAAACGGCGGACCCCTGTCCAGGTCAAGCCCTAAACCATTTGGTTTTAAGTAAGTAGGAACTGATGAACTGAACTGATGGAGTCGAACAGTATAGGGCCTGTCCTGGACAGGGGTCTGCTGTTTGGGTTCTCCCCTTACCACTGTCCCGGTCAGTGCTCCACAGTCAACGTGTTATCATGAATAAAACCCAAATTAAGAAAATTATGTGTATCTAGAATATATAACAAAATAAGTGAATCGTTTATACCATTGTTACTTTATTTTTATTGTATTCATTAAAATCTGTGAAACAACCTCAATGTAAATTTTTATTTGATTGTGATTTTCAGTGGACGCCCCCGCCAGAGAGTATGAAAATGAGAGAAGCGGAAGAACAAATAGCAATAGATATGGGAGATGAATACGAGAGTGCCCTGACCGACGCAACACAGGAGGAAATTATTGATTTAGCTGGTACGTGTATTTTATCATTTCAGACAGCACATCAAGCTCTTGGTGATGTAAAAATCCAAATTAAAAAAGGTGAATCATGTCTTTCCCATAAACAATAATAAAACTTTTAGAAAACAGACGTTTTCAATTACTCATTATCAATCATAAATATCATCAATATATCACGGATATATTATATGGATTAGATTTGGGACTCCTGTACATAATAATTGTACACTGTTCTTCTTCTTATTTTTGTCCTGTCACACCTCCGTGGTGCATAGGGCCTCAAGGAACCTTCTCCACCCGACTCTATCGCATGCCTGATGCCTGACATCATCCCAAGTGAGGCCTGCTGATTTAACCTCATCTGCAGGGCTCTTCTCCAGGTGGCTCTAGGTCTACCTCGCTTCCTCTTTCCCCTCATAGGGGACCAGTCTAGTGCGCCCTAAGCGATACAGGCTGGGTTCCGTCTCAGAGTGTGACCGATCCACTGCAATTTGCGTCTAGCGACTTGTTCTCTAATTGGCTGTTAGTACTCACAAATAGATTGTTTCATAGTAACATACTGTACAACTGTCAACTATACTGTATAACCATTAACTTCCCTGAAGATGGAGACTGCAACAATCTCCTAAACGTCTGTCGAGGCAGACAAGTTACTTGAATATACCCAAGATCCCAAAAAACATTGCTACTATCCATGAAAATCTGTGCAATTATTTGTACCTTATAAATTAGTCAAATTTATTATTATCACATAACATTGACTGCCACTGTACTTTTCAGGATTCCGATGTATAAAGCCATTTCAATTTAATTATAATAAATTCTTCTTCTAATAGTGCTGTGTCAGGTCTCCCTGACGTTGCGATCACTCTGGCCATTGTTCTCACCACATTAATTTCCTGGAAAGTGTTACTGGAGTGGTCTCCCATTGCCTTCTTATTATTAAAAACTCGGCATCATTTATTAACCTCTCGTGTAGTAATATATAAATGACATTTACTTAACATCATTTTTTCAGTTTTTAAAACATGTAAATAGCTGATAAATTATTAAATTTTGTGTATACCAATAGATGTCGCTGGTAGTCCAAATTTTGGCTTAATCTGAGAAATTATAAATGAGCCCCAAGCATGGGGCCATGCCATACGCTATCTGACCATGTATTCAATGGCCCCACGGAGGTACGCACGGAGAGGTTAATAAATGTTCTGTTCTCCCTGACACTATCTATTCATATTTAGACTGATACAGGATGTTCAAGTAAGCAAGTAAACAAAGTAAAAGATATTCAGAGTTGCTGTTCGAGCCAAAAACGCAAACAACCAGCCATCTCGTAGTTGGCAGTCAACATGTTAAATCAATCACAGTAAATCAAGAGTTTAACGCGTTGCAAAGAGAATTAGATCATCTCTGAAGTTGTATTGTTGTGTCTTACAGCTATCCTGGGCTTCCACTCCATGATGAACCAGGACCAGTATCACGCCTCGCTGCTGAACAAGGGCCAGCCCATTGGCCTGGGCTGGGACGGCATCACCAAGGCTTCGCAGCCCAAGTTCTTCCCGCAAGATCCCCCCAACTCCACGGACCCCGAGACCACCATCAAGCAAGTCAAGGACGATGACCAGAAACTGATTGATCTCAACTGGAATAATATTAAGGTTAGTCAATATGATAAAGGCACACAAATCATGAAAACTATGAGTACTTGGTATATGTGATCGGTTTTTTCAACGTTGCTGACAGGGACGGAATGATTATGAAAATTTGACACAGATACCATTCTGTTAATGTCAGCAACGCTTAAGAAATTTAGAAGTATAAGAACATTGTATTATATAATGATTTGAGAATAAAATGATATGTAACACTTGAAATTCACTCAGTAAATGATTTCAAAAATTTTGATTTAGTTGAAACCCTTTTAAACAATAATTAAAAACAAATTTTTTCTTTGTTTTACACCACTATATTATATTTTACCAAACCAACCGATTTCACTCCCAACGGAGATTCATCGAGGTTCTAAAAACATTTTAGTTTGTTTTTGTAACACTAACTAAGCTCCAGCGGAAGCGAAACCGGTTGATTTGATAAAACAAAATAAAATGATGTAAAAAGAAAGTACAAAAATGTTTTTAATTATTTTTAATAACGCCACACTACAAATTGAGTGCATGATATGAAAGAAAACCTTTTAACTTATATTTATTTTGCTATTTATTTATGTTAAAATGTTTTATTATCACATGTCTTTATTAATTTAACAATTTGGTTATTTCATTTTCAGAACATCAGCGATGAGAAATTCGAGCACCTGTTTGACGCGTTGATTCAGAACACGCACCTGGAAGTGCTGTCCTTGACCAACGTGGGCCTCACAGACCGCACGGCCGCCCTGCTAGCGGACGCCTTGGAGCGCAACAACACGGTCCGCGTGGTCAACGTGGAGACCAACTTCATCAGCCCGCCGCTCATCGTACGCCTGGTGCAAGCGCTGCTCAAGACCAAGACGGTGGAAGAGTTCCGGGGAGCTAACCAGGTAAGCTCTAGCTGTAATTTTTCACTTCATTATCAGCCTATATCCGTCCACTCCTGGATGTAGACCTCCTCCATCTGCTTCCATGTCTGTCGATCCTGAACAACACGCGTCCATTGTTCACTTCAAAGTGCATTTATGACGACCTTCATGGCCAAGAGGTAAATGCATTGACTGCTACCTCGAAGGTTCCGGGTTCGATTCCCAGCGAGGGCAGTGTGATTGTCACACTGTCTTTGGTCTGGTGTAGAATTCACGTGACAATAAAATGGCGATAGATTAGCTACCTATCACATGTCACGAGAATCACTTTGATAGCTTTAATACCCTTTACACAGATTTGGCTCATGCTGTCATGATGTAAAGAGCGATTCAACAATTAAAAAATAAGAATTATCAGTTAGTACAGATAAATTTATAGCTTCACACATACTTTTGATGACCACATTTTCGAAGTAAATTCATTACTGAAAATATTTTAAAAAGTTCATTTTTTATTGTGTTATACTCATGATATGGGCATGAATGTTTAGATCAATAATTTTAATATATAGTTATCGAGTGTCGAATGCATACATAAAAATTGAATACAGTGTGAATGAAACTATCATGAATAAAATAATAAAAAGGTCATTAAGACCCATGGAAATAATGATAAAGAAAGTATATGTAAACAATGTAATTGGAACAAGAAATAGAGGAAGACCGAGCCAAAATGTGACACAATCAAATATTAAATGTTGACCACATGAGGAGTCAGAGATTTCGATGTGTGTGCATGCATGACACAATATATGAATTTTGAGAATTCGAAAGAATAATGTCGAGAAAGAATCAATTGTCCATTATTTCGACATACCCCTTCAGAGAGATGACGTGATGGTTAGTTAGTTAGTCAGTTAGTCAGTCTATATATTTATATAATTTTATGGTATTGTTTACAAAAGAGATTTTTAAACTTTCATTTATAGCTTAACAATTTTAAATCCTTCTAATCCCAGCATATATTGCATAAAATTGGTGAAAAATCACTTGATTATTGTATTTTTGATTTGAGCATTTAATATATAAAGATTTTTTTTAGTTTTGGAGGAAATTAAACTTTTTGCATGTTTGTATAGAAATAAAATAATGTTTCAGAGATATACTCCATCTTCAGGTTTAAAGTATAACTGATGTATGATGACTTACATAAAACTGGACTTAGTGATTTTATATGAAGTTTACAATCCTTCAAATACAATGAAATTCCACAGTGTCAAGCCAAATGAAATTAATATGATTTTTAATACGATGATTTAATGAGTACATCAACAATCTTGCAGCGATCGTCTGTGCTGGGTAACAAGATCGAGATGGAAATAACGCAGCTGGTGGAGCAGAACCCCACCCTCGTGCGGCTCGGGCTGCACCTGGAGTACAGCGACGCCCGCCACCGCATCGCGTCCCACCTGCAGAAGAACATCGACAGGAGTGAGTATCCTCTCCTTCCCCCACAGGACTTCTGTAATCTCTCTCACACCCAGTCTCATCTTCGTACTGGCAAATTTCATGCTCCGGTTCTAAATTTAAATATCAAATATAAATTATTTGATTTTAGACTTTCGTATCTTATTTTTAAGTCTCTTTCTCTTATGTTAAGATCTGCCTGATGATTCTTTGTGACAAAGTATATCCAATTTCTATGAATCACATTACTAATGTGACATTTTTAATTATTTTATCCTCAAGCAATTTGAGTGTGTCATCAAATCTATTATGTTTACGATGTTACCCATACAAACATGGTCTCAATAAGTTTTGTATTTCAGCATTTTGCTAAATACAGCTTGTATATGAATCATATAATTATTTTTTTATTAAAGATGTCATACATTTAAAAAAAAAAGAGATTTTAAAAATAATTACTGATGCCTTAAAATTAAATTTTTTGCCTGAAATTTTTTATTGAATTTTCAATGTATGAAGATGAACAAGGGATCAGTGGCGGTATGCCCATAGAAGCCCAGAAGCCCGGCTTGCGTAAAAAAAATTGAATCAAACCCCCCTAATCTAAGTAATCGAGCCCCCGCATAAACCAACAACCCACCAAATCACCTTCCAACAATGTTCCCATCAGACGTAAGAGAAATAGCCACAAGAGCTGAACCTCTGTAAGCCAGAAGAGGTTTTGATTAAAAATTTCTTACACAAGCTGGGCTTCTGGGCTTCTATGGGAGTACCGCCACTGCATGGGATGTCGTGTTATTACCTGGTTATCTGGAGATTTCGTGGTGATGACATTTAATGTTATTGAAGAAAATTGATAACGTTATGTACTGTATTTTAATATATAGTTTTAATACTTGGTGGTTGGTTAATATTTAATTTATTATTTTGAAATATTTATTATTTTATGTTTAAGTTATTGTGATATATAGTGCACAAGTTTATTGTCATAACTATTATTTTTTTCTTCTAAGATAGATGACAGTTTCACAACACACCGGAGATTTCTAGATGTATTAAATTTTTCTTACTTTCAGCAACAACGTGGTGGCAATGTACTTGTTATTCCATCAGTAAAGACCAAGAGTTTAATTTGTATGTGTGAGGTGGCTGTATGATATATTGTGTAGAACTATTATGCCTGGTTATATGCTTCGCTGTGTCCAGGATGAATGCTGGGGTGGGGTGATTGGTGCGAGGCTTAATTAGTTTTATAATATCTACCTAACCTAACAATCATATTTTGTTCACCAAGCTATTTGTAATATTTGACGCTCAATTATTTATAAAAGTTTCAAGGAATAGTATTAACGCCATGAATCTTGGTGTTCCATGCAGGTTTTGCCAGCGAACATTGCAGGAAAGATGCCAAAACTATGTACAACTTGACGACTATTCTTCCTTCACATGCTACCATCATCTAATTGTGCTCGCTCATAGGAAAAATGAATTCTCTCCATAAACACTACTATTTATCAGTTTCTTTATCCATAACATTATTAATTTATTATACATCTTAAAGCTGTAAGTCATCAGAAAGGTAAAATATTATGTTTAATTTCTTGGAAGCATCGTGAGGACTTGATTTTATTCTCCGTGTCGGTCCAATGTTTGAAACACCCGTCCCAAGATCATTAAAACTTTTTTCCTGTACACTTTTGTAATAAGATTTTGTTAATTTGTATCTATTCGATCTACAGATTAATTTAAATATAATAAAGTTATTTCTGTTAAAAAATTTACATACACAAGACATTTTCTTTCAATTTAAACTCATTGTTTACACGCAGTTACTTTAGAGCCCACTAAATGCTTTTAATTGCCAAATTTAAAATACATAGCGACTATAATTGCTTGCAAACGAAGGCTTCATAGAGCATTGATTAGATCCGGCAAATTGCCGGGCTATCTATAGATATGTCCTCAACTGATTTAACAGTCTGCGCTTTCACCCTTCGCGTGTCAACTCCCTCGGGAAGGGAAGGCGCTGGTTATGTTCTCCGATATCTTCCGATGTGTTACTTTTAACCTAGTCACCTTAATCTTTTTCTTCCTTTATTTTTCTCCCCTCAGGAACCTTCTCTTCTTACAATTAAATATTAACTTTTCATTCTTTCACAATTCAAATATTTCACCACAGTTCGTTGTAAATAACTCACAATTTCATGACATATCCGGAACGTTCATATTCTTGCAATGTCTGTATATCCTATGTTATTGTGTGAATGTTTCTTCCTTCCACAAGCATCGTGCTGGTTATTGTGAACTTATTTATTGGCTGCATTTGCAGATTTCCGTCTCAAAAACAGAGTTAACGCAACATTCAACTTGAAGCTTCCGCGCTCCAGTTTGGTTAATAATGCCAAGGGAGACGTCGTGTTAGGGTCGGACGCAACAGCCAAAGAAGAGCTAATTACGCCGCCGAGTGCACTGGAGGGAGAGGGCCCACCTCCGGCCGCCTTACCAGACCAGACACTTGTCTCTCAGCCGTCAGAAGCTGTTGATGTTGCTAAGCCCGAGGTGCAAAGTTCGGAAGTCTTGCAAGAGGCTCCAGATGCGATTAAACCTCAGGAAATGCAGGCACTGGCTCCCCAAGAGCCCATAGACACTCCTAAACCTCAAGAGATTACAGAACCTATCTCGGAAATTCCACAGCCTCTGGAACAGGCGGATTCCTCAGAAGTAGTGAATGTAGAGAGTAAACAAGATGATACGATAGTGAAGGCAGCTCCTTTGGACTACAATCCCAATCCCCACTCGTGAGTAGGCTCTGTCCAAGCTTGTTAAGCTGTTTTCGAGCGTTGCCAGTCATCCATCATGGGATCTTCATCGTGTATTTTATTATCATCCCATTTGTTACTGTTGTTTTTAATGCATCACCGAGTCACTGGGTTCTTAGAATCCTGTTCTCATACGTCTTGTTGTGCGTGTCCTCCATACTGCGACATGCTCTTCGAGATCCCGGTGTACATACAGCCTTGGTGTTGGTTTTTATTTGTCTAGATTACAGTATTTCCAGAATAGTGAAGTTTGTGGTGCCGTGAGTGTCTTTCGGGACCGGTATGTTACATCCGAAGGAAGGTTCGACTAAAATGATTACACAGACAACTACACACACAATACTATTACATGCCCCCAATGTCAAACACTTCTTGCGCTAAGCCTAAATAGAAATGGATGAGAAACTATGTTTTGTTACTTTGTGTTCCCTTTGCAGTACGGAAAGATCTAACCCTGAGGCTTCAGTTCAGATTCTTTAACAATCTCCATAGGAAGTCTGCCCGCATCCAATAAAGGTCAGGATAGGTGTATTATGCTTCTGGCATAACAACGGCTTCACTAACGCCAGACTTCCCAGCCGAGCCTTTCAATTTAATCTCCTCTGTGTCCACCATGAGCGCCTCCAACATAAATTTCTCTAGCAGCCAAAAATATGTGCACCAGGATCATCAGCTGATATGTTTTGAGCGCTTATATACTATATTTGTGCCCAAATTTTATTTCTATATCATTGTAAAACGTAGGAAACCCTTTTAGTTGACCAACGATACAATTACATTGTGAATCATTTCACGTTTTGATTATACTTTCGGTGCAGCACAATGATGAATCCACTGCAAGCGTTACAACAAAGTCACCAAATATCTCATGAAGTTGCTTTTGTTAAATTCTAAGGCCTGGGAAATTCTATGACCGCTTTTAGTAGGTAGAATATTGCAGGTAAACGTAACGAGCTTATTAATATTCCCTAACACCTGACACGTAACACTGTAAACATGGTCAAACTATACAATTAAACCGGCTTATCTAACGTGCAACCGGAATGGTGTTCCTTTCTCTAAAGCATGCCATACTCAATATTTTAATTGATTGCCAATGTTTTCTTTAAATATATTCACACTTCTTGAAGTTCACACTCGTGTAATACAAATTTTTAGTAGTTTTATTCCTGAGTTATATTGTCCCTTGTGTTCAGACGATGATATCTAACGGAGAGAACGTAATTTGATTTCTAGCGGCGAGGGGAGTGTAGGGGATACGCAACAGTATTAAAAAATAGTGGAATCTCCACTCATCGGGTAAAATATGTTACTGGAGCGAAGAATGAACCGCTTTTATTCTGTTTACAAAACGCTTTCTAACACTTAACAATGACGCTATTCAATTCCGATGTTTATAATGTTCAATGTGACAGATCAAACCACAATGTTCTGTGTACCCACCGAGTTCCTTACAAATAGTATTTGCAAAGCGGGTGGCGGAGTGTGGCAACTATCAGAATCATATTTAAATAGCTTAACATGCCGTGATTCTTAGCTGCCAACAGCACGGGCCTAACCAGAGAGTAGTGGAGTTACTTTACATAAAGTTCTGGTCTCTGCTATTCAAGTTTGTCAGGAACTCTGCATTATGTGAAAAAGTATATAAGGTTTACTTGATCTAATGTTGTTATTTATTTCAGATATGAAGTGTTGTTTACCACTAATGTATACTTTGTTCCAACTAACACTTTTTTAAAGTGAATGATTATGTATATGTTGTGTTTTTATTTTATTTTTAATATAAATAACACATGAAATGCATGTTAAAAACATTATAACTCAGTATAATTAATAACATTGTTTTTTTACCAGTTGCTAATTTAATATTTAAAAAAATCTGTATACAGTTTCATTAACATGTTGCAGAATATTTTACGGACATTATTTAAATAGGAAAATGGTTAGTTAAAGTTATAATGTTTTTAAAAGTGAATTTTGCATTTTGAAATAAATAATTGATTTGTAGAAAAATTTGACCATTATTACTTAGTAACTTTACTGTGTGCCAAAAGCTTTGCCATATCAAAAAATTTTCAAAATTATTTTAAGTATTGCTCCTTGATTTTTGCTTTAAAATATCTATTTTTTCTTTATGTTCAAAATTCCTAAAATATGATTTAAATCAACAATTTATTAATGTTATTTTGTGTCACTTAAATAATTAAATAAACTTGAGGTGTTATCACTAGAATTCCATAAGTACATTTTTTTACTAATTAAAACACTGTTTTTCCACTTTCGAGTTTATTTTAAGGCCCCTTCATCATTGAGAAAACGATATAAATCGTCAAAAGATGTTGAGAACAATAAACTCAAAAGTGAAAAAAACAGTGTTCTAATTCATAAAAAAATTGTACTTAATTTTATCATATTATTGGAACCATCTGTTTTCTAGAAGTTTTATTATATTTCCTGATAGTGAGATGTCACTCTTAACAGTTTTTTTTATTTAAATATAAAAATAAATAAATATTTGTTTCGCCTTCCGAGGGCATTCTCAAACTAAGCCTAAACCTGATTAGGTTTAGTTTGAGAATGTCCTCGCAAAGTGAAACAAATTTGTTACAATTATTTATATATTTTAATATATAAATAAAAAAATCACTGTAAAACAGATAAAGTAATCACATTTTCATTGTATATGTTATAATGGAGTTTTACAAAATAAAAACCACAGCCATCATTATAATTAAACTCTTAGAAAAAAATTATAATTTCATTAATATTTCACATTTAAATCGGAGTTTTGTACATCATTGATAAGTAATAAATTGAACTATAGATTTTTTTAATGTAAAAAATATAAAAGTATTTTTTTATATGGCAACATTGAAATTAACATCTTATGGCAGGAGAGGCCGATTGCGCATTGTTTTGTTATGTGTTTTGTGTTACAGTACGCCTGTCACGCAGGGGCCAGAAGAGCTCGTAGGTCCCTGAACCTTCCCAGTGCGCTTCAGTACGTACTGACCATCAATCTATATCTGTAGACACACACGCACACACGCTTAGTCTCCATCACTTCACGTGTTCTCCACACACTCCAATCCCACATTCTAATGTTAATATCATTAACATCTCACTTCATTCATGTTTAGAATCAAACGTGTTTTTATATTATTTACTAGATAATCCATTATTTTGACCGAAACACTATGATACTTCAACATTATAAAATCTTTGAATCTAAAACATTGTTATTACGTATCACCATTTATTTATACGAGTTTGTCGCGACAGCTGTTTCGCCAACCTATGTTTGCATCATCAGGTGATACAACAAACAAGTTGTTTGTAACACATGATGATGCCAACATGAGTTTTTTTTATATGGCATTGACAGCTGTTTCGCCAACCTATGTTGGGATCATCAAGGGTTTACAAACAACTTGTATATTATGTGTAAACAAGTTGTTTGCAACACTTGACGATGCTAATGTAAGTTGGCAAAACAGCTGTCGCGACAAACTCATGCCAACCTTCACCCGAACGGCAAGAGCTATGACCGCCACACCGAAAGTCCCGGGTTCGATTCCTAGCGATGACAGTATCATTGTCACACTGTTTTTGATCTGTTGTAGAATTCAAGTGACAATAAAATGGCGATAAATAAGCTACCTATCACATGTCATGAGAATCAATATGATAGCTACCCTTTACATCGATTTAGCATGCCGTGTAATGATGTGAGCGATTCAATAAAATAATAATAATATAAATTAATTGTCATACGTAATAACAATGTTTTAGATTTAAACATTTTATATTATTTACTAATTTATTAAATTACTTACTTTTTGACGACAGCAGAATAATTATTCTCGGTTTTAGTTAAACATATTTAACATGCTTATTTTTTACATCTAATCGTAATAATTTAAAAAAATATTCTCTTCCAACAAATTAATGTGTAAAAACTATATATTATTTAGGATTTACATACTTCCATTAAATAGTTTAAGATATAAAAATAATCAGTGAATGTTTGCATGAATTAACAGCACGATTGCATTTTCCTGCATATTTTTGTCACGTACCCATTATATGTATACTGTGTAAACGCATAATCCATACGTCGGCATACTTCTAGCACATAACATAGATATCATTAGAAATCATTGGTGGGACATTTGAATGAGACTTTTGATTGTACTTTGAAGAGACAAGTTTGAAAAGAAAAGGGGGCACTTCTTCAGGATGTAACAAATCTAGTTTCACTTGCGTAAGGAGCAATTGCTTTGTTTTTAGCACTTTTTATTTATGGCCGTACTTAAGACAATATGATATCTAAAGAATATACCTTTTATGTTCTGATCATATTACAAATGAAATTGTTTGACAAAAATGTAATAAAAACATGATAAATTTGAAAGTGTTTTGCCATAAATATTTTTTTATTGTATGTTTTAGTAGATACGAGGTCTGTTCAAAAAGTATCCGACCATAATTTTTATTGGCAAAACAAATAACCCTTTGAGGGCAAAGCTTAGATGACCGTTTGTAGATATACTTAGTGAGCATGCTAAAAAAAATTCACGACCATAGCGCCACCAGTCGCTGCCACGCCGTTGAAGAGTGAGCACGTGTACGCTATTGTCGTCAGATTTTACTTTGACAAAAAGATTAACAACGTTACTACATCAAATTTCACGTTGTTCAACTTTTTCTGTCATTTTGTTAAAACTAAAATCCGACGACAATAGCGTACACGTGCTCACTCTTCAACGACGTGGCAGTGACTAAGTGGCGCTGTGGTTGTGAAAAAAATTGAGCATGTGCACTAGGCATACCTACTAACAGTCATCTAAGCTCCGCCCTCAAAGCGTTATTAGTTTTGACAATAAAAATTATGGTTGTATACTTTTTAACAGCCCTCGTATATTGTAATGGGATGTAAGAATATTTTGTTCAATTTGATTATTTATGTATTTTATAATTTATTTTATCTCAGATACAACAGTTGTTTGGTAAGATCTTTTCAGCATAAAATAAGCTTTTCATATTCACGTTGAGTACATATTAATTTAAATTGATTTCTTTGTGGAGTCTTGACTAATGAATTTGAATAATTACTAGAACCTAATTGAAAATGTTATTTTATCATTCATTTTCATACATCGTGTAACATTGTCCGGTTTCATAACTGTTTTTCAGTTGCCCTCATCAATAATCGGAGACTACATCGTGCCTGATCATCTCACTCACGAGCTATTTTAGAACATATACTAGCCCAGAACATTCTTTTATCTTAGTTACTTACTAAGCTTTTACAAGAATAACATTAAATAGCAATCCAAATATGTTATGCTTTTAGTTTTAACCGATAATTTTAATTTCCTTATTGATTAAGATTAAACAGAACACTTGTTATTATTTGAGAAATTCGAATTAACTCGGCACAAATTGATGAACAAATTAATATAGAAAATATTTTATAATTGTAATTAACCGCCTTACCTCCAAGTAACTTTCCGAGAAACATGCAAAAAAAATCACGTTTTTTATTAATTAAATTTAATTACATATTAATTTATTTTTTTTAAATTTAGAAAACGTCAAAACTCGACCGCACACTTCGCCCGCACCTGGTAAAACTATCATACTTGTGAAGACTTGTATTCAAGTGCTGTTGGCACACGCGCGTATCCCTAACCGTTTGTACATTTTAGGTATATTACTTTTTCTTAAGCGCATACGTGATAGTGCAAAATTGTACAATTAAAGTGTGCGTATCACGTACATTCATATGCATAGGGCGGTTTAAATCAGGATTTTTACGTAAAATGTGTTTTATGGTTACATAAAGTATATTTTTTTTACATAATCCAATGTTTTGGCGGAAACAATATAATATTTGAACATTATTAACTATAATTTTGCACAGATACTTGGCAAATGTTAATAATTCAACATAAGTAACGGTTTAATTTCAGTCGATTGTAAACACCTGATGATGCCGGCATTGGTTAGCGAAACAGCTGCTATGACAATTTCATAGAAATTAAATAAATAAGTTGTGATATTGTAAGTGTTGCAAATAAAACAGTTAATATTTTTTATGGTTGTATATTATTTATCAAATAGTTCCGAGTTAGTTTTTTTACTCAAATATCTAATGTAACTGGAAGATAAACTACATAATTTCATATAATTATAAAATTTACCTCACATTTTTTTTCATCAGCTGGTTCATCATATCAACGGGTTACTGGAAATAAAAATGATATATTTATTTATGTATTTTTATTAAACTACTGTTTACATTTTTTTTAAATAGTACCTATATTATTAGTTTTTCCAGTAACCCTGTGATATTTAAAATTCTTTTTTTTTTTTATTGTGCTAATTGTGTTTTTTTTGTTTTTATAGTTCGGAAGCGCAGGATGGGTCATTTTGCACGCAACTATACTCTCGGCTGGTAAACCTGCTCTCGTCAAGACCGCCGCATCTCCCTGGCTTTCGCTCACTATTTTCACAGTTACACTATTCTTATAGCAAACAAAAACTTACCAAATTTGTGCTTCCCTTCTAGCATCAAATACACTTATTACTTTTATTGTCATGACAAATTATTATCATAGGTGTTCATGTAATTTAAAGTGATTTTAACATCTTTTTTTTACCGCCATAACAAACATATTGTATGACACAATTTTGTATGTATTTGTTTTGTCATTGTAAAGCCATGTCTTATTTTTCTGTTCAGATACATAATATGTTTCTTTTTATAAAGTTTTGTGCTTGTGCATTTGATTTCTTTTAGCATTTTTTTTAATTATTACCAATTTGCAACTTAACAACGTAGTTTACCGGATTTCTTTATGTTGTGAACTATATGTTTTATTACCGAGTAATATCTTATGTCGTTTATAAAATACACCAAATGAATTTTATGAAATTTTCAATCTTTAAGAATTCTTTAAAAAAGTGTTTTAAGGAAATAAAAAGTTTGTCTTGAATATTGTTTAAAACACTTTTAGTGAGAACTCTTGGAAATGACGACCTTCTGGCAAGAACCGCCCGCTTGTTGCGTCAAAATGAAGTTTGAATGTTTTGTATAACTGATATTGTGATAAATTGTATGATTGCGGTTTCATGAATTATTTATATTTATTGATAAAAAAAAATATTTTAAATCTTTTATTGACATGTCTATTCTTATACACACATCCAAGTTAATATTTCATTTTATTTTACTGATATCTTGTTTAGAGTAATTGTATATACAATGTAATTTTAGTTAATTTTTAAGCCACAGAAAATAGTGCTCAATTTCTGTGTATTGTTTTTAGGAGGCAACATTTTAATTTTATCTGGGAAACAAATATATTTTTCATTATTTTAGTTTTGATTCTCAAAATTTACAGTTTCATTCTGCTAATAGTTTGACTATAAAAATATTAATGATTACATATTCATTATTCATAGAAATAGAGCATTAATTTTCTGTTAATCGAGAGCATACGTGCAGAACTTTGTGTTTTAGTGATGTATTTGACAGAAAATAAATCCAAGGTACTGCACTATAGCCCCATAAGATGGCGTGCTAGATTCATTTACGTATATTTGAATTGTTTGACTGAGGTATGTTTCTTTTTATTTTATATCATTAATTAAGAATTCATCAACAAAATACATTATGTCATGTTAATCATTTTAAACATAAAATCTTTTTCTCCAATTGTACATCACAAGTCTACTGCCATATTATTCTCTACAATTAGCAAATGCTTCAAGAGATTAGCTAATAAAATTATTATAATTTGACAAATATTATCCTTCTTACTATGGTTTTTTTATGTTTTATCTTTTATTTCACTAATAAATGTTTATGTTTTACTATTTTTACAAATACCTTTTATTGTGGTGTCCATGATTTGAATGTTAAGAGTAGCATAATGTTTCAATGGAAGATTGGATGCGGCTCTCGTGAGCCGTGCCGAACAGTACTAGTTACGTACATGCGCATTCTCATTATTTCATATATGAATGAAGTGTGATGCAGATTGGTTACATAGAGCTACTACTATATAACGCTAGTGTAAAGTAATTTCTTTCATAAAAAGCCTTTGATGTACATTTTAAATAAAGAAATAATAAAAGTGTTTTATTTTTATTTTATTTCCTCCATACTTTAGTCCATTTATCCTTCCTTACCTTATTCCAAAAGTATGCATTTTGCTGCTCTCAAAATTTTCTCCAATAATACTTTTATGGTAAAGTGTTATGTTTGGTAAGTGTTTTTTACGGAGCTAAGTCATGAACCCTCAAAATCAGCAATATGGTCAGAGGCATTCGAAATGTGGATGCATCACAGAATGTTATGAATGCCATCATTCCATGAACTGATCTGGTTGGCAATGTAAGTGTGCTACGAAGAGCAAGAGTTAGTAAACAATTACTGTTTGATTAATAACAATTGAAGGCTGGACCACATCACGAAGGCGCCAAGTGGTTTAAACATAACAGAGAAAATAGGCATTAACTGTTTTTTTTTTCATATATCATGTACCACGGGTGGTATCTTTAGGGTGACGTTTGAACAACACTATATTATTGAATCATTATGCACTTTTGCACAGTTATTGCAAACATATATAAACTCATTTTTGACTTTTTGTACACTTAAATTATTGGAGAACGGAAGTTCATGAGGCTAAAATATCTGGAACAATAAAAGAAACTCCGATCATAAATTATTTCCCGATCCTTATAATAAAACCACGTAAGAAACCAAGTTCTTTTTTCAACCAACATTATGACAGAGAAATTAAATGTCGGGAGGCCACCTAAAAGTTGGACTGATGACATTGCCTGAATAATTTGAATGACCTAGTTGCGGAAGGGACAGGTGGAGAAAAATTGAAGATGTCTATATCCAGCAGTGGAGGGAAGAAGGTTAATATCAAAATCCGGAAGGTGTCCTACCTGGGGCATGTGCTCAAAGGAAAGAAGTACGAGCTGCTGCACCTAATCACAAAGAATAAAATATAGGGTCATTGAGGTGTGGGAAGAACATAATCTCCTAGCTCCGGAACTAATAATTTGTAAAATAAGAGTGAACAATCATTTAAATAAATAAATTTATTAATAATCAACACATTGCTGCAGAATTAGATGCTTCATTATAAATTGATATTAATCATTCTCCGCGGATGTCAAATCTTCTGGCATACGGAAGATTAGCTCATGTGACTATTATTTCTCTTATATCTTTTACCAAAAAAATCACTCTTCTGTACTAAACCTACCCCAATTTTCTATATAAATATTTTTTAACTTGCCACACTCAAAAATATTTTTCTCGTAGGACACTCCAAAATTGCACAGTGACCATAGAAGTTTTTTTTACTTTTGACAATATTATGAAATTATATTCTGTGGTCTTTTCTTTTGACAACTCATGCCAAGAGCAAGTTATTAGTAAAAAATTGTAAGAGTGGATGACAATTTCTTATAAATTCTAAAAATGACAGATCCCGAATCTTGGTGTCGAGAGCAATGGGAAAAGTTGAGAAACGACGAACTTAGGAATGCGGCGTTAGACGATATAAAGCACCATTTAAATTCTATTCCTTCCTTTGAGGCCTCTCACAAAGCAAAACTATTGGAATTACCCCGGCTCTTTGAATTTTTGAATAGTTCAAATCCGTAAGTTGAATACAGAATAATTTTACTTTAATTGAATTAAAAAAATTGTAATCAATGTAACTTAACTTTAAGTGATGGCAAATGTGAAACAAATGTGTAATCAGTTTACTTGGTAATCATAAATCATTGTCTTTTATTTTCTCGGTTCAAAACCCAACTAAATCCAAATTGAAATGTTTTTTTTTTGAACTTCAGGAAACAAGTAACCACAGCCTGTGAAGTTTTGGAAATTTGTTTTGCAAATCTGTCCATTGGTTACGTAGCATCAAACGCCCGGGATGATATTTTAAAAGCACTAAGTCACGAAAGTGCATCTGCACGTCAATTAGCCATCTACGAGGTTTGTAAATCAATAAAACCATTCTCAAATTGAACCTAAAGATAAATTTATTCATGTCATTGGAACAGCTTATATATAATATTAATTTATATATTAATCGTTTTACTAATTTTCATCAAGTTAACTATTATACAAATAAGAAACAAGATTCTTCTTCTTCTTCTTCGATGGCCCTACAGCCCATATCGAGCCTTAGCCTCCAGTATTCTTCGCCTCCAACTCCTCCTGTCCTCCGCTTCGACCCTCCAATCTGACACTCTTAACAATCTTGCCCCATCTCTCCCAACTTCATCCTCCCATCGCAGCCTTGGTCGTCCAATTGGTCTTCTACCACCTGGGTGCCACTCCAGCAATCTTTTTGGGGTTCGCGATGACGGCATCCTCTGCACGTGACCGACCCATCTCAGTCTATTCAGTCTGACCTGAGTGGAGAGACTGGGAGCTTTGTAAATATGGTACGGCTCGTCATTATGCCGCACTCTCCAGCCTTCACCGTCATTCACAGGTCCCAGAATTCTGCGCAGCACCCTTCTCTCAAAAGTATCTAGTCGCTCTGCGGATTTCGCTGTCATTGTCTACGCCTCACATCCATATGTCACTACTGTTCGGATGATTGCTTTAAACAGGATGATTTTGGTTTTCCAGTGTACGTTTCTTGATTTGAGTGCTGGTAGTAGAGAGAAGAATGTTTTGTTACCAATTGTGATTCTCCTTTCGATTTCCTTGGGATCTTCGTTTTCTTTTGTTATAGATGAGCCCAGGTAAGTGAAGTCCTCCACCATCTTAAAGTTGTAAATAAGAAACAAGATTAATAAATTATTCATTCTCTTCTCAGATCTACCGAACCATCTGTAGTAACAACAAACTGATTCAGTTACCAGAATATCTGGACATTGCTTTAGCCGTCGTGAAGTGCATTGGCGATGAAGAACTCAGAGTCTCCACGAAGGCCATGGACATTGTCTCCCGAGAGGATTGGATTCATTATCCTCCAGTCATCAGCGGCCTTAAAGCCATCCTCATAAATGGAGATACTTCTGCCCGCTGTAAATGTTATGAGGTCATTTTCTTTAATTTAATTTAATCCAAATAGCATTTTTTTTCCTAGCGAAAGAGCATTATAATTATCTATATAAACCCTAAATAATAAATGTACAAAGCAAAATTATTAAAATAGTATTGGAACTGGCAGAAGAAAGATGAGAGCAAAATAAATGCGGTAGAGATGAGGTCCCTAAGACGTATGTGTGGTAGAACGATGTATGACAGAATCTCAAATGCTGATATTAGAAAGGAATGTAGAGCGAAATAAGGTATTATGAACAAAATTATGAAAGGATCGCTGCGTTGGTTCGGACATATGGAGCGCGTGGGTGAAGAAAGAACGCTTAAAAAAGTATACGTTAGAAGTATACGAAAGAGTACGGAGTCGAGGTAGACCGAGGAAAACATGGCATGACCAAATTAATCAAATTCTAAAGGTTGGCCATGTCAGAAGCCGGAAGAATCGAGGTGCGTGTATGACTCGCTGTATGAATGTGGAGGAAGCTAAAGTGGTATGTCGGGATAGAGTAGTGTGGCGGTCCATTCTCTCTGCCTACCCCTGCGGAGAAACGGCTTGATGGTTTGTTGTTGTTGCAAAATTATTATCTTGAACAATTTTTTTTTATGATAAATGGTTTCACTGTATTTGGAATATAATTTAGATCAATACTTCAGATATTTTAAATCAATTTTTTACATGTTTAATCGCAAAAGTATCATATAATCTTAATCGTCATCGACTGTCCCTCGTATCCAAGACAGACTGTCCTTTATGGTTCCAGTTCATCATGTGTGTTTCAGCCTAAAATGGTCACTTTTCACTTTGACACTTCAGCTGAAACTTACTTACGTTCCTGGCACTCGGCTAAGCGGAAGCACGGCTTCCTTATGGTGCAGCACACTGGTCCCCACGGCACTTTTCCAAAATAATAACTCCGGTCTCGGATCGAACTATTTAATTCCGCCCAAAGCATTACGACATTCCTAGCAAATGTCCACTTCTTCGACGGAACGGAAAACTGACGTGAGGTCGCGGGAGCGTAAGGATGTTCCTTACTCTAGCACTGACAAGTGGTGACTTCTGCCTTCTCTAAAAGGGTACTGAATATAAAGCCAACCCTGACAAAGGGTGGCTGGTTTTCCCGTTACCTCAAGTCCATTCCGTTCCGTGACATATTTATGCACATTAATTACAAAATTAAAACTTAATATTTAACTAATTATAATCTTAACCTAACCACACCGTAAGGCTTTACCTTTTACCGTGTAGGCCAATTAGATCAATTTACATAAAATACTAAGTCGTTACATATCTATTCATATAACAAAGATGCAAAGACAAACAAAGACACACAAAACATTACAAAATTTAAACATTGCAATAATGTTAGGTATAACTAACATATATCTAAAATGTACTGTGACTAAACAACCTTTTTATTTAATTAAATTTCTAAATAATAATTCTCTAACTGCCTACCCTCTCGGGGAAACGGCATGATGGTTTCTTATCATTGTACCTACTGCTAGGATTATCCTTTATGAGCGCTCTATAGAATTTACTGTTTACATAAACTTTAAGTAAACTAATTTTAATGTTTGGGACTAACCCATTTTAACTATTTGACCTAAACAAACAACCTAAATGCATTATTTGAAGAATACGGGAAAAACTGCAATTATGTTTATTGACCTTTTAAAAATACCTTTCTCCGGTCCTAAGCCAGCACCTTTGACTGTTCGGCCTATACAAATAATATCCAATTATTTAATATTTTATTTGCCGGAAATACCCGCGATAATATTCAAAAACCTTTACAAGTCGGCAAACAAAGGTAAAAATTATATCTACATAAATAACATCTGTAATTATTTAAAGTCTAAATGTCTAGTTGCTAACATCTTTGTTTGATTACAAAATTAGCCTAAACATTTCCACCCCTTGTAATCAAACTAATTCTAATATGGTTACATAGAAACTTTAAACTAAGTTTAGTATGGCTACTAAGATACTTTAAACTAAGTCTAATCTGGCGACCTTTGTTACAGGTTTACGATATATGCCATACGCGGTTCTTGTCTCTACTATTTACTAATTTTTCCTCTTCCAGTAAAAGCGTGTGCAGAACTTCCGATCTAAGTTCTGGGTGGTTTTCATCCTCTTTTCTGATATCATTTTCAACAAAATTTTCTACAGAAGGTAGCCACGGCCTACAGTCCGTGCCTACAATTTCATCAATTTTTCTCAGTTGATGGGGCACAAATGATTTAAAATTTGTATCATCCAATTGAAGCCAACACATAACGGTATTGGAATCCGTCCAAAGATGTGTGGATGTATACTTTATAGAGTGATTTTCTATAATTGTTTTTGCCAAACGATTTTCCAGCAGGACTCCCTGAAGATCCTTTACCTTCCTTGCAATGAAGGTTGCTTTTATATTTTCTGTTACTTTCTGCACTCTGCAGTATGCGACACAACACAGTTTCATTTTATTAAAATCGCAAAATATATGAAATTTTCGATTTTTCACTTTTACGCATCCTTTCTCGTAAAATCGGAGTATTTTCACGTGTTTTACTTCACACTGAATTTTTAACCAGGCAACCAACTCATTATAGTTGCGAGTATTTATCGATATCTTTTCATCGATGTCAATCCTTGATAGCCGCACAATTTGCATCAAAAATTTTAATCTAACTGTCAGAGGGGCGAGGAACCCGGGCGGATCAAACGCTGTTATGATCACCTTAAGCCTTTTCCTCTTGTTCCGTACTTGAACGTTCGAAATGATTTCCTTTCCTATTTTCTTGAATCTCCAATCGAAAAAGAGTATATCTAGTTTTGTATCGCATTGTAAACCTAAAGTTCTCTGAACCATGTTTACTGCTTTAAATTTTACAAAGTTATGAAATCGCTCCGATGGAGGTATATTTTTAAATGCTATCAGACGATTCAATGCCCGGCTAGTCATATTAAACCCGCCTTTATCATGCATAAATCTGATTTGTCTTATTAGATGCTGCGCAGCCTCACCTGATTTTACGCTATCTAAGTAAACTTCCATATAATATTTAATACGAAAAGCATCTACTGCTTCCGGAAGTTTTCCAGTAAATTTTTCCACATTTTTCTTTTTGACATATTTTGCAGATAACATTAACGATTTAGCCCCAAATATTATTGAGCACATTGCATATGTGACAGGTGGCAATTCGCGATTATTTCCTCTCCAAAGAAATAATAATTGATTAAAAACATCTTTCTCTACGATGTTTATCTGGAAAATCATTTTCTGTATGTTGACCGTAAACACAATTTTGTGTTTTCTAAATTTAAACCTTATTCCTAATACTGAATTATATAAGTCGGGGCCCTTTAGTAATTTGTCATGCAACGAGATAACTTTAAGTTTGGCCGCTGCATCGAACACAATTACCAATTTTCCTGATTTATTTGAATTAAATACTGTGAAGCGAGGCAAGTAAAACTTATCTATAATACACATAATATTTTTAACCAAAAATGGTCTTGCATAAACATTTAAATTACAATTTTCTATTTTATTACAATTAGCTTTGGAAAATTCCCTATTTTTATAAATCTTCTTCCCTAATGTGATTTTGTCATTTTCACATTCCTTATTTTTATCTACATATGATTTGCACACTACCGATTGCTTAGGTATGTACAAATCCTCAATAACACTGGCATTTACACTGTGCAACTTATTTTCATTATTTGGCCTACCGGTAAATAAGGATAAAGCCTTACCTTGATCCGCGATGCGATCGACTACAGCTGAGTCGTTCGATGAGCCGGGAACTGGTCTCCCGGATTTCTCTGCATGTGGCTCCACCGATGTCATCTGGCGCCACCCCTCGTATGGTTGACTGCCGATGAATTGGTCCGGTCTCCCTGCAGGATGTCCCATGGAAGGATCGTCTTTGTTCTGCTGCTGCTGCGGCTGCTGTGAGTCCCGCCCTGAATGCGACGGACCCTCGTGTTTCAATTTTCGAAATTCACCCCGCCTTGATAGCGTCGGGCCCTCTTGATCCGCGATGCGATCGGCTACAGCCGAGTCGTTACACGAGCCGGGAACTGGTCTCCCGGATTTCTCTGCATGTGGCTCCACCGATGTCATCTGGCGCCACCGCTCGTATGGTTGACTGCCGATGAATTGATCCGGTCTCCCTGCAGGATGTGCCATGGCAGGATCGTACTTGTTACGCTGCTGCTGCGGCTGCTGTGAGTCCCGCCCTGAATGCGACGGACCCTCGTGTTCCAATTTTCGAGAATCGCCCCGCCATGATTGCGTCGGGCCCTCGATCTGTTCAGGCGACTCGGAAGATGATGTCCGTCGCCTTTCCAATTCTGGAGTTTGACTTCTCCAGTTAGAGACACGTTCCTTTATACATGGCGTATTTGAACTTGTGGATCTCATTTTAAACACAAGTTCATTGTGAGCTTCTTCGGCCTCCAAAATTGCCATTTCTGCTTGAAGCTGCGCCTTCCTTTTCGCTTCTTCGGCCTCCAAATTCGTCCTTTCTGCTTGAAGCTGCGCCTTCCTTTTCGCTTCTTCGGCCTCCAAATTCGTCCTTTCTGCTTGAAGCTGCGCCTTCCTTTTCGTCAACCTCAGCTGCTCACGGGACTTCCATAACAACGCCTCCATTCTTGAGCGTGTTGAGAAGCCACTCATCACTGAAGGTGCTCTTGACGCACCTTTAGCGCCCTGCTGCTCCATCTTCTTCAGCCAAGTCCAAGATCCGGCTCGAAGGACCAGATGTTTCAGCCTAAAATGGTCACTTTTCACTTTGACACTTCAGCTGAAACTTACTTACGTTCCTGGCACTCGGCTAAGCGGAAGCACGGCTTCCTTATGGTGCAGCACACTGGTCCCCACGGCACTTTTCCAAAATAATAACTCCGGTCTCGGATCGAACTATTTAATTCCGCCCAAAGCATTACGACATTCCTAGCAAATGTCCACTTCTTCGACGGAACGGAAAACTGACGTGAGGTCGCGGGAGCGTAAGGATGGTCCTTACTGGAGCACTGACAAGTGGTGACTTCTGCCTTCTCTAAAAGGGTACTGAATATAAAGCCAACCCTGACAAAGGGTGGCTGGTTTTCCCGTTACCTCAAGTCCATTCCGTTCCGTGACATATTTATGCACATTAATTACAAAATTAAAACTTAATATTTAACTAATTATAATCTTAACCTAACCACGCCGTAAGGCTTTACCTTTTACCGTGTAGGCCAATTAGATCAATTTACATAAAATACTAAGTCGTTACATATCTATTCATATAACAAAGATGCAAAGACAAACAAAGACACACAAAACATTACAAAATTTAAACATTGCAATAATGTTAGGTATAACTAACATATATCTAAAATGTACTGTGACTAAACAACCTTTTTATTTAATTAAATTTCTAAATAATAATTCTCTAACTGCCTACCCTCTCGGGGAAACGGCATGATGGTTTCTTATCATTGTACCTACTGCTATACTACAGCCGTTTAGAACGGAGTCGTAGGGCCATAAATGTCAATAGAAATAGGGATGGGAGGCCCCAGGACCGTTATCGGTATACGGCTACCTGCTCTCGTGGTGTCGATGGGTCACTATAATGATTTTATAATGATATGTACGATGAGTCACTAATGATTGGTTTTTACCGAATGCAGTGCTTTTTTGTTATAAATGTGTTTACTGCAATTAAATGAATTCATTCGTGTGTCACCACTCGTTACGCACTATGGATACTTTATTTTCCAACATTGATTTGAAGAAATTACATGGCGATATTAGCCCTCAAACTCGAACAGTGATTCACAACGTATTCTTGTTTGTCAATGAATTGAAAAGTGATCCGAATAAAATAGCTTCTCTTAATTTCAACAAACCACGTGAAATGGCCGCGTTTATTTGTGGTGTGAGTAGAGTGACAGTGGACCGAATAAAGACTGAATTATTGCAATCAAGCAGCCCCTGTACACCAAGAGCAAATTTTAAGAAACAAGAAACTGTCACCAATATTGACGATTTTGATAAAAGTGTATTGAAGCGGACTGTAGGTTCATTTTATGATAGTGGAGAGTATCCGTCCGTGGCGAAAATATTAGAAAAATACCGAGAGCAATTACCTGATTTTAAATGCGGAAAAACTTCGATGAGAACACTCATGAAGGAGATTGGGTTCAAGTATAAGAAAAATGCCGAAGGACGTAAATATTTAATGGAAAGAACAGATATTGTTTGTGCCAGAATGGACTTTTTAAGGAAATTGGATTTACTTAGAAGAACTAACGATCAGCGGCCGCGTTTCTATCTGGATGAAACATGGATTAATCAAAACCATTCAAGAAAGCGTATGTGGCTTGGAAGCAACGATGAAGGAGGTTTCAAGAATCAGCCTGTAGGAAAAGGTCAAAGATTGATAGTTTGCCATGCTGGTTCCGCAAGGACTGGCTTTGTTCCAGAAGCGAAGCTAATATTTAAAGCGGTAAAATCGAAGGATGCTGATTATCACACAGAAATGGATGGCGATACATATATGGCATGGTTTTCCGCATTCCTAAATATACTTGAAGAGCCCTCAGTTATAATCGTCGATCACTGATGAAGAAGACTCCGATGAGGATTGATACATTTTTTTGTAATATAAACGGCTCTTTTAAGGGCCACAATATGATCTACTTTGTTTTTTATACTTAACTTTCTTTCTGGGTTTATAGACATACGGTATACAAATTTTAAAATTAAACAATTTTTCTGTTTTTACTGGTATTTAATTTAGTATCTGGTAGTCACTAATTTCATACTAATTTAAACGCACGTAAAACCCATAAATAAAGTTTAATATCAAAACTTTGTTAACTCGTTAAAGTTTATGAACAAGATACGATAATAAACGTTACTTATCGATATATTTATTTTATTGTTACGCCCATCCCTAAACCGCTCCATAAGGCCCGTAAGTGCAAGCGAGATAGACATAGGGAAATGATTTATGGCCCCAAGACTCACTTCTGAGCGGCTCTAGTATAGGATTATCCTTTATGAGCGCTCTATAGAATTTACTGTTTACATAAACTTTAAGTAAACTAATTTTAATGTTTGGGACTAACCCATTTTAACTATTTGACCTAAACAAACAACCTAAATGCATTATTTGAAGAATACGGGAAAAACTGCAATTATGTTTATTGACCTTTTAAAAATACCTTTCTCCGGTCCTAAGCCAGCACCTTTGACTGTTCGGCCTATACAAATAATATCCAATTATTTAATATTTTATTTGCCGGAAATACCCGCGATAATATTCAAAAACCTTTACAAGTCGGCAAACAAAGGTAAAAATTATATCTACATAAATAACATCTGTAATTATTTAAAGTCTAAATGTCTAGTTGCTAACATCTTTGTTTGATTACAAAATTAGCCTAAACAATGTGGCTACAGATTCTAATCCTGAACCCACACATCTAAAGCAGGGGAAGACTTTCGCAGTGGAATCGCAATAAGCCCAAGTTATTGGAGAGTCCTGTTGGTAAACAACGATTTTGATGTTGTTTTCATGAAACAAAAAATCTGTTTTGCAGGTAATAGTGAATCTTGCCAAGAAATCACAGGAAAATTTGGAAATATGCACACAAGAAGGTTTAATTCAACAACTCATTTCTGAATTACAAACCAATGATATTCTTCTGCAACTGAATATTTTGGAAATATTAAGAAATTTGGCCATGAGCCCTCATGGCTTAAACTTTTTGGTTCAAAATGGGGTTTTAAAATCATTGTCAGATTTGGTTGGAAGGTTAGACGGAAATCCACTGGCAAATCTCGTCATACCTGGTTAGTATCTCCATACTATCATTTGTATTAACACCTAGAATGTAAACATATATTATTTTATTTTGATTCCGAAACACCACTATTGCCTTCTTGTTCCTCTTATATATTAAATATTCTACGATATTCATATTCACATTTCAAAGCATCCAGCTTTTTGGTTATAACTTTTGTCAAGATCCATGTTTTCATAATGTAGAACAAGACAGATAGCACATAACATCGAACTATGTATTCTCATTTACAATTCGATGAGTAGGTCTTTGTTGCATAGCACTGGTTTCATTTTCCAATTCTTCATGGTTACAATCCTGCGGATTGGTCTGCAACAATCCTCACTTTTTCCCTCCATTCAATCCTGTCTCCAACCAATCTTTTCATCTTTGTGTAACTGCAACAGCGTATGTCTCTTTATCACTTGGACCATACAGGCGTCCCTTGGGTGACCTCTGTTACTTCTGCCCTCAACCATTCCCTCTGCGATAGTAATAAGCAGGCCCGGATGCCTAGTGTTATGACCTATCCAGTTTGCTCATTCCGACATCATGCGTCTATAGCACCACATTTCAAAGCAGCTTGATGTTTGCACTCACTCCAGCCAGTGGTCCATGTCTCGCAGCCATGCAACACATATTCCAGACAAAATTTTTGATCAGATTTTTTCTTTCCACTATAAATAATCTTTTAAAATAATTTATTAACATGGTGAATGATATTTTTAAATGGCATATTAATTATATGACTTTTATTTTACAGGTTTAATGAAGTTCTTTGGGAACATAGCTTACCTCCATCCAACAGAAATATTTGACAATTTCCCCACTGTAGTGAAGGCCTTGTTTACTACTATTGAGTCAAATGATGCTTCTCTGTTGCCCGTTGCTCTTGAAACCCTGGGATTTGTTGGATCCACGAGTGAGGGAAAATTGGCATTAGGAGCTCTTGGTAAAACCATTTTTTAACTTGTCTTGAAATATTTTTACATTCTTGCTATATTCAAGTATACACACAGTGAATGATTCCCACAACTTGACATTATATTAATATGTATATAACGAGAATTTTAATTGGCGTGCATGGTCTTCTTCTTCGAGTCAATGGCAAAATGGCTGGTTTTGTAGGATGGCCCTGAAAATGGGCTTTTCTCTCTTATTGCGATTGCAGTGGAAGGTTTTGCCGACTTCATGTTGTTTTATGTAACAGGAATTTATCTTGAAATACTTAATTATCATCAAACATGCCATAGTTTTTATAAAAAAAAAAATTATAGTTACTTTCACAAACATTAATTACTTTCATAGAACACTAAGTTTGAATGCTGAGAGTCGGCATTAATGATATGTATTAAATATTCTTCTTCTTCGTGAATTGTCTTTGGATGATGGCATCCAGCCTTCCCTCTATCTCTTCAGCGGCTTTCCTGATAGTCTCTTGCTACTGGGGTTTTCATTTTTTACAACTTTTGTATTTTTTGTATCTTCCACATGGTCCACATGATTCCTCCAAGAGCACTTTCTTCCCACGTCACTATGTCTTCAACACCGCAGATAGACTTTATCATTTCATTTCTGATCTGATCTCTAGGATTTCTGTCTGCAATGGAGCTTAGAGTTCTCATTTCTGCCACTCTGAATTTTTGTTTAGTCCTGTAAGTATCTGCTATGTATGTATGTATACTATATAAATTATAAATTTTTGCAGGATATGTATTTACATCAGTGTTACCTCACGTTGGAGAATATATCCGAAATTCACCGACCGAAACCAGAGTCCGTGCTTTGCACTGTGTGGCTAACCTGATTGCTATCAAAGGAACCAACCCGCCCGCTGATGCAAGAATCACACTCATGACGAGAGAATGGTTTAGTCAACTGTCAGACAGACCGTCATCCATCGATCTCATATTTGGAATATGTAAAAATCCATTTCCAGAGCTGAAGTTCTCCGCACTGACTGTTGTGTCCGCTATTGTTCAACACCAGTGGGGAGAGGGAATTGTCAAGTCTACACCAGGTACCTAGCAAAAACTTTTAAAACAAAAAGCTTACGTACAAGAGTAAAAATAGTTTCACCAAATCATTAACCTTTTGCACTTCTCAATCATTATCGTTTTACGTGCCACCAACTGCTTCATTAATTTATAAAAAAATAACAAGGAAGTAGTCTCCATAAAAAACCGTATTAGGAAGGTGTAGAGTGTGTTATAATTATTATTAGTATCTTTTAAAAATTGCGTCGTATAATGTTGAGTCTAAGTCAACATAGGAGTTGGTGTAAGAAATATTAGGTCCTTACATATGAAATTGGCGTTTTGCCGTACTGGCAACTTTGATCTCAAATATCTTCTCTTTGGTTAGGAATTCCAAATTCAAATTTATACAGCTATTTACTCAAGTATTTGTGTTTCGAAAATTATAATCATTTGTTTTTTCCTCAATTATTTTTTTTCTTTTCGTCACTCAGTTTACAAAATGGAAAACTTGAAATATCGCGTTATTTACGAGTACGAGTTCCACCGTGGCACCAGTGCTGCAGAAACGGCTCGAAGGATTAATGATGTGTATGGCGACGGTGCCGCAAAAGAAAACACAGTGCGTTTTTGGTTCCAACGTTTTCGTTCTGGAAATTTCGACCTGCAGAACAAGCCCCGTGGACGGCCGGAGACCAAAGTTGATAATGAAGAATTGAAGGCTATTGTGGAAGCGGATCCATCGCAAACCACGTCCGAGTTAGCTGCAGGCTGCGGTGTTAGTGATAAAACTGTTTTAATCCACTTGAAGCAAATTGGGAAGGTGAAAAAGCTTGAAAGGTGGGTACCTCACGAATTGAGTGAAGCAAATCAACAAACGCGCGTTGACTGCTGCGTTGCATTACTCAACCGGCACAATAATGAAGGGATTTTGAATCGAATCATTACCTGTGATGAAAAGTGGATCCTGTATGATAATCGGAAGCGCTCATCGCAATGGCTGAACCCTGCCGAACCAGCCAAACCATGCCCCAAGCGAAAATTGACTCCAAAAAAGTTACTTGTGAGCGTTTGGTGGACTAGTGCTGGTGTCGTTCACTACAGCTTTCTTAAATCTGGCCAGACGATTACGGCAGATGTCTATTGTCAGCAACTGCAAACCATGATGGAAAAGCTAGCTGCTAAACAACCGAGGCTGGTTAATCGCTCTAGGCCACTGCTGCTTCATGATAACGCTAGACCACACACTGCACAACAGATGGCTACCAAATTAAAAGAGCTTCAATTGGAATGTCTAAGACATCCACCGTACTCTTCGGACCTTGCCCCAACAGATTACTACTTTTTTCGAAATTTGGATAACTTCTTGCAAGGGAAAAATTCAACTCCGATGGGGCAGTCCAAACCGACTTCAAAGATTTTATTGATTCCCGTCCGAATGGTTTTTTTAGTCAAGGGATCGATGAACTACCTATGAGATGGCAAAAGTGCATAGATAGAAATGGTACATACTTTGATTAAATAAATATATTTTATTTAAAAAAAATCAACTTTATGTTCCTCCCATACAAAACGCCAATTTCATATGTAAGGACCTAATATTATGTCAAGTCACACTAGACATTGGAGTGGTAAAGGTTAAATATTATAATCAATCATTTTGATATTTAATGTTACTATGCGTAATTTTAATAATAAATATTTGTAAAAAACCAGTATGGAAGTGAGATTTGGAGCTAACAAAAGAAGGATGAATGCCGGAGAAATGAGATAACCGAGAAGAATGTGCGGGAAAGCTATAAATGGTGGAATACTGAATGACGAAATATAAAAGGAATGCAAACCAGATGATTGCATCCTAAGTAAAAATTTTAAAGTATCACTTTGATGGTTTGAACAAATGGATGAGAAAAGAATGGTTAAAAAGTTGTATACAAGCAGTGTGAATGGATAAAAAAATTGAGGAAGACTACGATAGGTGTGACATGACCAAGTTAATCAATTACTGAAAGGCGGCCATATTCAAAGTCAGAAAAATTGACAAGCTTGCATGTTACGATGTATAAATATAGAAGAAGCTCTATGTCACAATAGAGCAATGTGGCTGTCCATCCTCTCTGCCTACCTCTCCGGAGAAAAGACATGATAGTTAGTTAAAAAATAACAAAACAATTTTTGAATTTATTGAAAAAATGCCACATTGCATTTTTCACAGATAACAAAATTTTGAAATTTGCAATCTTTGGCTCTTGCATCTCGCTTTGATGTAGCAATAACTCATATATTTTATTATATTAAGAACTTCTAGTATGATCCGCATGTGCATCATTGCGCACTTTAAGGTTAAATACTCTCTTGGAATAGGTCGGCATCTCGCTTCTAAGAAAGGTTTTTATTATTATTTATTAATTCATTTGATATTTTTCAGGCCTTGTTGAATTTCTTCTGGATCGGTCAGTGGACCATGAAAAGGATTCAAAACATGCTAAATATGAGATCATTACACATCTATCAAAATCTTGTGTCTTTGATGTGGATACCATTTTAATGTTCAAGGCTTATGTCGAAGAGGGTCCATTTTATGTTCAAGGGATCACAGAAGTGGCCATTGAAGGTGACTGAAACTAATATTGGCTAATTATTTACACACCTTCATTTTTATATGATGAAAATTGTAATGATATGGGTTATATAAAGTATGAGTAATAAATTTTTCATTTGGATGTACTATTTCGTACTGTAATTAAATTTTCCAGGAAGATCGAAACACGCTAAATAAAGCATTTTCGTGTCAATGAATCTTATTTTTACTTTTTATAAATAATAAAACATTAAAAAAGACGAACGTTTATTACTTTTCTTCTTAGATCTTGGATATTGTCTTTACGGGAGTACCAGCTCGAAGGCTATTGCTCCCCCACATGTTGGAAATTTCTTTCTTGGAATAATAAATTTCTAAGTTGGATGGTGAGGGGAGGGTTACTTGGAAAATGCAGTGGGTTGTGTCGACCGTCTGACTACCAGGGTAGATAGGACGTGTGGAGAGGTCGGGGATGTTCTTGGACAGGGGCCGAGGTCTTGGGATGGAGACTGAGGGACAGTGATAGAGAGTGGCCTTGGGTGGAGGCCGATCGGTCGTGGATACAGAACCGAGTGGGACAAGAGTGGCCTTGGGTGGGAACCGATATGGCAATGGAGTTGAAATACAGGATGGTAGAAAGGGAACGGTTGGAGCATGGGTCGTTGAAGTAAACAGCGGGTCAGCGGCGGGACAGGAGAAGATGGCGACAGGAGAAGCAAGGAATGGAGGCATCCGAAGAACGCCAGCAAACTCGGATATTGCATTGGGCCGGGAAGATGGTAACGGTAAAATGGAGTAGTGAGCGATTACGATGGTCAGGAACTATGGCTACTACTACTGACGGCAACAGAAGCAAAAGCCTGTTCAGCTAGAAGTTGTCATTTTAGCTGGCTGGCTGAGGAGCGTGTAGAGCGATGTACAATTTGGATATAAGAGTGTGCACTGTTTGATATTTTTCCACGTTGAATCACCATAAAAAAAACAATAAATGACGATGCATATACATGTACAGTAGAGGCTCTCTTAACCAGCCTTGACGGGACCGACCCAGGGCCGGATAACGAAAAAGCCGGCTAAAGAGAAGGTAGTGAAAAACACATTTAAAAAAACACTTTCGCAAGGAAGAAAAAAAAAACACAATTTTTTCAAAACACTAAGAAAACAGAACTTTTATTCTGTATTAGAAACTCACACATTAAAAATTAACATTTCACAAACTGTAAAAAATATGTACAGGAAAAAGCCACATATCACTCCAATTTTTTTTTTAAAAGTAGGCCTACAATGGATTAAAAAATTATGTTATTTTATGCTGCTTCTTGTGTTGAATCGACTTTTTAAAAGCGTAGTCACGCCATTTCTTTATGAACATTACATCTACTGCAGTAGAACCCTTCGGCTGCTGAATCCTGAATGTACATTGCTCGCATCGTTCAAGTTGCTACTTGTCTCCTAGACTTCCTAGAAGAGGCCGGCTAAAGCGGTGGGACGGTTAAAGCGGCGCCGGTTAAGAGAGCCTCTACTGTATATGGAACTGTTTTTAATCTTGAAGGATTGCCAAAATGCAGACAATTTCTTTTTTTTTGTGAGAAGCTTCAAATGACAGCCGCCTATGGGCGCCATTTCAAAACAACTCTCATTACTTTTATTTTTAAATTGCAACAAAAACAACTGAATCCTGTTCAATAAAAACATAAGATTTTGCATGTCATACACTATAATGTTATTGTATTACCGCCATCTATTGAAAGTAAAAATCAATCAATCAATATATTTTCGGTAAACAGATGGCACTAATAGTATTATTATACATTTTTTTCAAATCAAATCAAATCAGTTTATTAATTCAACAGACATGGCAAACAGTATTAATGTTGAAGGCATCTATTGAGTGCAGAATGCGATGAATTGCGCAAATAACAATACTTGCACGAGTCTAATTGAGGTAAAAACTTTCAGAATTTTTCTTGACGTTAAACGCTTCGTTTGTACACACAAAGATGAACAGTCTATTTTCTTATAACAGCGAACATTTTCTTGAATCGCAACAATTTATCAAAATAGTTAGTAGACAAACTATTTTGATAAATTGTTGCGTGTATGTAGGTTCCTAAAAATAAAATTAAAATGTCACCTCATGGATGATAGATTGGTGAACACAATATAAAACTATATTTCATGCGCCTGTCCGATTTTGAACCAGGTGCGTGGATGTGAAAATTGAAATATAGAATAAAGTATGTACTGTAAAGTAATAAAGCATAGACAATATATTTCCAAGTAATCCACCATAAACAATCTCATCTCATTTGGAATGGGTCATTTACAAAAAAATATAAGTAATTGACAAAGATAACATTATTTATAAAGTTGAAGCTTTCATATTTTATGCACTTCGACACTTCTTGTATTCTATATTTTTATTTTACCGTAAATATGATGATTATGAATTCTAATAATAATTTGTGATTCTAGTTTTCCTGAACAGTGTGCACAATTCATAAACATGTATAGCTATTGATATATTTGTTATTTCTTGAACAATGATATGATATGAATTGAACGTGTGGCATCCTAAATACCTTGATCTAACAAAAGAGGTTCGATAACATTTCAATTTTCACTGCGTCAGTTTTCCCTAAAGGTCAAGGTCAAGCCGGTCAAAATTTTCGCAACGACCAAAATAGATAAGGGTTTATGTGCATTCCAAACCGTCGCGGAGATTGTCTATCCCGAATGCGAAAATTTTATTTAGATTAATAAGGGGATATTTCGAGAACTCGGCCGTGCTAGAGGGTGTTGATCTTTTCGTCCCTGATGGATACCTCCGACAGCGACAGCACAGATTATTTTACCTACCGGCCGCCAGAACCAATCTGCTTCTGGTGACACCAGTGGGAAGAGCAATTAGTCTGCTGAACGCAGTCGCAGATCGACGTCTTTCATTTTAGTGACGGTACGTTCAGGCGACAAATACTCTTGACTTTAGAAATTATCTTGTCTCCCTAATATCGAACCATCTCTAATGCTTTCCTGCTGTTATGTTGTATTTTTATAATATTTTACCTGTTCTCAATGCTGCCTTAAACATTTTGCTGTTTGTAATGTCTTTTGAGTTAATAAATTGATTTGATTTGAAAAACTTCTTATTTAATCATTAAAACGAATAAATAAATTATTTCTCAACTCAATTAGATAGATCATAAACATGATTACAAAATAATGCATAAATTAAATAAATACTAAGAATGAGAACGTCTCTTTTCCAGAAGTTTTATTATATTTTATGAAAACGACATGTTCCGCCATAGTTCCCGGTAAATCTTTCCAATATTATAGGGTCTTATCTTGTATTTTTTATTAACAATGTTGTAAGCCACATCGATGACCCTAATTCATTCCATATTCTGCTCCATTTACATGCTTGTTTCTCTCAAAATTTGGTAATTCATTAGCAACACGAAATATGTCAATCCCATAAAATATAATAAAACTTCTATAAAACAGATGTTTTAATTTTTATTAGCTATTTATATGTAATATATAATATATTAATTAAAACTATTTAAAAAAAAATTCTCCTTACATCAAATAATGGAGAAGTATGTTATACCATAACTATAATTATATGTGAAAAAATATGTATATAAATATGCAAAAAAGAATACATTGATTATTGATGAAAGAATACGCAAAATTTATTTTAATTTAACGTCATCAAAAATAAATGTCAATGAAATAATTTATAACTGATCGATATTTTAAGTTGAATTTTTCCTCGTATTGAAATCATAAATCTATGGTTTAAAGATAATTTTATAAATTTTCATCGTTGTTAACTATAACTGAAAAATTAAACACGCACATAAAAAAAAGTACGCACATAAAAAAAATATCGGTTAGATATTAATAAAAATATACATTAATTTAAATCCTTTCATTGTAATAAAGACAAGCAAAAAGCTTTTTCACAAAACAACTTATTACTTACGCGCTTTTAGAAATACACTAATATTTTAATTGATATTAAATATTCCTTTGTTTTGGCCGAAACCCTATGATACTTCAACATTATTACTGTTTAAATTTATAACACTGTTATAATATCATAATTTATTTTTATTCCCTGAGAATGTCGCGACAGCTGTTTCGCCAACCGGTCGGCGAAACAGCTGTCGCGACATTCTCAATGACTAAAAATAAATTGTGATATTATAACAGTGTTATACATTTTAACAAAAAAAAGATTTTATGTCAGATGCGAATATTACGAATAGCCGAACTAACCACATTGGTGTTTGCCGATTATGAGATAACAATTGTTTAAATAAAATATTTAACCTACGTATAAATAATAATATGTCTATTTTGGGTGATTGCAGTAAATTGTGGGTATTTATCAATGATTTTACGCGCTGTTTATGTATCATCATATTCCATTTTTGACTGATTTCTATAAAATGTCTATGGCATACTTAGTAATATGAATAAATATTCCATTGTTTTGGTCGAAAAATTTGTTTTATGTATCACAATTGTGTTTTTATTTTACGCGACAGCCGTTTCGTCAACCTATGTGGATATCATAAAAAAATGTGTTTTTGGTCTCGAAATGATGGTCAAAATTCACACAATGATTGGCCATTTCCGAAATTATATCAAAGAAATTATTCAAATTGACATAGGACACATAAAGGTTCGAAAAATCACGAAAAGTTGACATTTGATATATTATTGTAACACCCGATGATGTCAACATAGATTGACGAAACAGCTGTCACGTAAAATAAATATACAATTGTGGTACATAAAACAAAGTTTTTTAATTTAACAGTTCATGAATAAATATTATTTGGGACTTCTCTTCAAATCAACAAATATCCATCGCGTATTGATGCAGTGCTTAAAACATTGCACATAAATAATAATCATGCTTCTAACGTGTAATTTCTTCACTGATATGTGTATTTTTAATGTTTATGCAGGTAAGGATCAAACCTGCGAAATGTTATTCGCCAATGTGTTACGTAAGTTGAATAAACGTAGAAAATAGTAAATAGTGGAAAGGAAGGAAGCATTGAGTTACGTGTGGCATCCTAAATACCTTGATCTAACAAAAGAGGTTCAATAACATTTCAATTTTCACTGCGTCAGTTTTCCCTAAAGGTCAAGGTCAAGCCGGTCAAAATTTTCGCAACGACCAAAATAGATAAGGGTTTATGTGCATTCCGAGCCGTCACGGATATGGCCTATTCCGAATGCGAAAAATTCTATCGTTTCCAATAAGAAGGATATCGAAAAATCTATCGTTTATCCTACCTTTTATGACCGTTAAGTGGTCCGCTTTTGCAGCTACGTCAATGTGTTGCTGGCTAGAATTCTTGGTGATTTATTATGCGTGTAAGCGTGTTATTTTTTTATTTAAAGTCGTCGGTATGTTTCGGTTGAGTTTACATTGCCGCATCCGTGTGCCGTGTATTATGAAAGGCTCTCTGCTCGTTACCGTTAGGGGAACGCGGGGAAGCGGAGAACAAGCGGCTCGGAGTGCTTGCCTCCGTCAGTCGAGAATTCGCCGCGGTAGGTACTAGGTTTATGTGCGGGCGTGTTCGCGGTTCACTCTAGTTCTCCTGTCAAGTTTCGTGAGCGCAGAAAACTTTTTCCAAATTCGAAAAGTGTCAATAACCGGCGGGAAACGATTCCTCATTCCAAAATTTAAATTACACGACTAGTGCGTGCATTCTGTTTTCGTACAGGTGTGATTATTGACGTTAGGCACCTTCAGCTACCTGCCGAGCGTGTAAAAAATGAGGCGACTTCAGTGGTCATTTTTGACCTTAACTTTGTTTGTTTTCGCCTCCTTCAGGAGCGGAGACGGGAAGGCGATGACCGTGGAAGAGAAAATAAGAGATGATCCAGATTTATCAGAGGTAAGTTTATTAAAAAAAGTCTAATAATTACAATACTCAAAATAGGAATTTTAAAAACTGTCCGTTACGAAGTTTTGGGGGCGTGTACCAAAAGTTTTGACGGGAATATTTTAGTTGTAACATTTTACTTGTAATATAAACAACTCGACCTCTATATAAATAATAATAATTTAAACGAGTTGGAGCTATGCAGTGAATCATTAATTAATTCATGATTCTTGCGGTTTGTGAATCATAAGATCGTCACTATTGCATAAAAAGGTTATACAAAGAGATTATTTGTTCGTATTTAGAATATATACAAGTATGTCAGTACTTAAACATATTCATAACTGATTAAAAATAGTTTATAATTTCGTAGGTAGGTTCATATTTCCCCTTATTAATATATATTATTCAAATTATGAGTGCTTATTTTGAAACGAAAATATTATATAACCTTTTTTTATTGCCCCGATATAAATAAATATCCAGTGAGCCGGTTGATAATTAAACAAGTGTTAAAATAAAAATGTATTATTAATTATATATTGTTTCTTTAACAATGATGTAACTTCATATTAAATAATTAATGAGAATGAAAGCGTCGAAATATTTCGGCCCTTCTAAGACATTTGATAATGCCTTAGAAGGGCGAAACATGTAATTCCATCTAAAATATAATAAAACTCCTAAAAGACGGACGTTTTCATTTATATTCATTTATTTTATTATTTCATTATATTGTACAAAAAAAAACTGTATATTTTCGAATACAAATATTAATTTAAACTATAGGTTAACAAAGTATTTTGCCTAAAGCCTGCTTTTCGTAAAAAAAATTCACCGCCCCATTTTCAGATAATACACCGCACCCTTGAAATCAATAATGATTGTTTTGGTATTGACCACTTTTTAACAGTAATTCAATTATCATCATCATCGAATTTTGCGTGTTCTTGTGTGTATTGTCAAGGGGGCGGCAGTTGATCATGAACGCCTCCTTAATGTACCTTGGATCAAACATGCCCCCATCGACCCTGTTGTGAACCACTGATCTAAAACCTAGTTCGAATCGAATGTGAAGAACGTACATGACATGATGTATGGATGTTGAAGAATTAGTACATTCTAGAGTATATCCAAAATATTGGGGCAACCAATCAGAGTTACTAAGACCTACTAATAATACTTCTTCCTATGGCCATACAACTCTTGAAGAGTTTTAGCCTCCTTGATGATTTTCCTCCAAGCTCCTCGATCCTGCGCCTTTTGCTCCCAGCAGTTCGATTCGCCCAACCTAGAACATTGTCCATTAGGCGCTGCGCTGTCTGGGCCTTCCTAAAGGTCCTCCAGTCATAAGGTCCTACTAATAATGTCGATCGAAAACTAAAATGCAGCAAGTTGTGATAAATACTCGTAAGTACGTAAAAGAGATCATAACACTGTTTTTATTCATAAAAATATAAATTTTAGGATTCTATTGTGGTTATTAATGCTTTAAGATTTTAGAAGATTATTTATGATACAATGCATACATGTATTTCGTTCGTAGTTTACAGATAAGAAGGGATGGGTGCACACTTACCCATTTCTTCAGACTTATCAGGGGATTCTTTGAGAATTCCGTCATTTTGGAGGCTATCCATCTTTATGTTCCGGATGGTTATTTTGACAGCGTCAGCCCAGACTGTTTTATCTCCTAGCATGCAGAATCAAACCTGCCTCTGGTGATGCCGGTGGGGAGAGCAATCAAACTGCTGAACATAATCGCTTCGGAGATCGATGTCTATCATATTCGTGAAAGTACGTTCAGAAGACAAATACTCTTGACTTTGGAGAGTATCTTGTATTCCTAATGTCGAACCATCTCTCTTGCGTTCCTGGTATTATATATTTATTATATTTTACCTACTATTATATAAAAATTGTTTGTAATATCTTTTGAGAAAATAAACTGATTTGATTTGATTCGTATAAGTACTCGTATTAAAAAAATTATAGTCTATTAAAGATGTTTATCATATAAAAGATGTTCAAAGATATAATTTTCAAAATCTATACATATACGTTTTTAACCACCCTTGTAAAATGTGAAACAAATCTTCAGGAGTTTTGAATAGATTCGTTATATCGAGTGATTTGTTATATTGAGGATCATTGCTACGCTATGACTAGTTCAACGGCTTAAAAAAATCGTTATATTGAGGTTAGGTATATCGAGATTCACTGAATAATGAAAATAAGTTCTAAACGCTAGTAAATATGAATGAAACATGTGACCAGAATGGCTACAAAATGAAGCAAATTTCAAGGACGACCTCCAAAAATATGTAAGGGCAGCTGGCAGTTCACTCACTAAGAAAGTATTTGACGCAGAGAGTAATAAGCCTAAACCAAGAAGCATAAAAAGTATGAATGTCACAATGACAGTGGAGAAATTTTATATCTGTGTAAATTTGAGTTAATTCTCTCCATGCGGGCGGTGCTAGACCGAACTATCTAATTGGATAGAATAGAATATCCTGCACGAGTCGGGGACCATTTTTTCATTGCGCGATGGCAAGTTTTTCGTTTCTCTCATTTGTGAATTATAATTTATCGATCGATATGACGCGGGGCCGTGCCCTTTTTATATTCCAGTAAGCTTAGAAGCCATACAGACTTGCCAGTACACCGTTAAATGAATCATCACAACGCCTTTTGAATAAACTGTTCAATAGAAAAACGCAGATTGTACAATATGAAGTGGGGTGCAGTCAACGACTTTACGGCCACACCGAAGTGATTCGGTTACTGTCTCACTTGCTGTCTGTCCGAAAATGTCAAGCTGTTGATTAACTAACTAACTAACTAACCATCTCGCCGTCTCCCCGAAGGGGTAGGCAGAAAGATGGACTGCCACACTTTTCTTTCCTGACATATTTCTCTCGCTTCCTCAACATTCATACAACGTGTCATGCACGCGCGTCGATTTCTCTGACTCCTCACATGGCCGACATTCAATATTTGATTTATTTGATCGTGCCACGTTTTCCTCGGTCTTCCTCTATTTCTGGTTCCATTTACATCATTAACATATAATTTTTTTACCATTCTTTCTTCATTCATTCTTTCCATATGTCCAAACTATCTTAATGATCCTTTCATTATTTTGTTCATGACACCATCATTCGCACCGCATTCACTTCTTATATAGCTGTTGATTAAAGTTTTATATTTACTTAAACAAACAAACCATCACGCCGTTTCACTGCAGGGGTAGGCAAATAGAATAGACCGCCACACTTCTCTATCCTGAAACACCTCTCTAGATTCCACCACATTCATACAGCGAGTCATACACGCACGTCGATTCCTCCGACTTCTAACATGACCAACCTTTAAAATTGGATAAATTTGGTCATGCCATGTTTTCCTAGGTCTGCCTCGACTCCGTACTCCATTTACATTATTAACGTATACTTTCTTAACCAATCTCCATATGTCCGAACCAACGCAGCCATCCTTTCAATTTATTAATTAAAGTAAATTTATACATTAAAGTAAAGGGCACAAATAATTTCTGATCACAAAGTAAATGATTTAAACATTATATCCGAAGGGGTAGGCAGAAATAATGGATCACCACACTGTTCTTTTCTGATATACTTCTCTCGATTCCTCAACATTCATACATCGTGTCATGCACGCACATCGTTACTCCGACTCCTCACGTGGCCGACATTCAATATTTGATTTATTTGATCGTGTCACGTTTACTTCGGCCTTCCTCTGTTTCTAGTTCCGTTTACATCGTTAACATACACTTTTTACCATTATTTCTTTATTCATTCTTTCCATGTATCCAAAACCATCTTAATGATCCTTTCATTGTTTTGTTCATAACGCTTTCATTGGTACTGCATTCACTTCTTTTATTTTCAGTCAACACTCTATCATACACTTTGGTCGAAGAGATCTCATTTAATAATTGGTTTTATTTTCTCGTGCCATGATTTCTTTGGCTTTCCTCGTAACCAACGTAACTTATGCTACATAAATACATATTTTTAACGAATTCTAAGTAATTAATAATTACGGGATACAGAAAGTACCTAAAATATAAATAATGTATGTGCATACATCAAGTTAGCCGGGGAAAACATTTTCGGGTTAGATTAATGAAACAATAATGTATTATGTATGCCACTGTACCACGGGCCCATTTGGCCCGTTTCATATTCCACATCTTCCATAGAAAATATAGAGAATAATCCCTACAATATCTAACGTTCCTATTTCCAGCCAAAATATATAAAGTTACAAAAATTTGGCGTATCCGGTCATATACTCGTATAATTTTTACCCACACAATATTCCTTAAATAATGTTATCAAAGACAGTTCGTGATTTTATTTATTTATTGTATTGTTTTGTTGAATCGCTCTTTACATCATTACAGCGCGAACCAAATCGATGTAAAGGGTATAACTATAATATATTATTGATTCTCATGACATTTGATTCATATGTAACGTGAATTCTACACCAGACCAAAGACAGTCGAACCAGGAACCTTCGGTGTGATAGTCACTTGCCACTCGGTCACGAAGGTCGTCATTTAAGTGGAAACATTGCACATATTTTATTTTATATTTTATGTACACAAAAGGTCGTTTGAAATAAATTATTATATACCATATGTTTTTTTAATTATTTATATTGATTCTCATGACATGTGATAGGTAGTTAATGTATCGCTATTTTATTGTCACGTGAATTCTATACCATATCAAAGACTGTGTCACAATCACACTACCATCGACGGGAATCGATCACGGGACCAAAGGTGTGGCAGTTATAGCTTTTCCCACTATGCCACGAAGGTCGTCAATTCTAAAAAGGTTTTGAAAGACGAATATTCTGCAAATCTTCTTTTTCTCAGTTTTATTTAATGAGCAGTGCTGTAAAACTACGTATTAAATTAGATACAACGTGTAAAACATCATATTCAATAATAAATACAAATGAACAGATCTGCTTTCTAGAAGTTTTATGGGAATAACACAATTTGCCTTTCTAAGACATTATCGAAAATGTCCTTTCAATACAATAGAATATAAAAAAAATGTTTGGGAAACGGACGTTTTCCTTTGCATTAATTATTTTAAAACTATGTTTTTTAACTATTTCAATTTTTGTCTTTATTTCGACAGCAAGTCTGGCGAAACCGGTCGCTGTCGAAATAAAGACAAGTGGAAGAAGTTTAAAAAAACGTCGTTTTATTTCATTATTATTTAAAATGAACTTCCATCAAGAGATTTCAGTAAAATTGAAAAAACAAGTGGACGCCATTGCTTCCGCACACGGGAGGCAGTGGTTAAAAAGATCAAAGAATTTCTCACGCACGAAGGGAATCCACCCTTCTTGATGCGAAAAGAGAGTCATACATACCAAGTAGTCACAACAATATATCAAAATGTGAAGGTTAGAAAGGCAGAGAAGTTTATTATTTTTTTTATTTCATCATTATTCCGAATTATTATGAAGAAACTTTTTTTTTTATTTGAATAAATATAACTAAATTTGTAACACTTTTCAGATACTTGTTTCGGTTGGGACCTAACCTTTGCCAATGTACAAATTTTAATTTTAAGTCAAAGTTAGAGTGTGTTCTTGGACATATCTCGATGGAAGTTCATTTTAAATAACAATGAAATAAAACGATGTTTTTTGGTTGCCTGGTTACGCCAGGCTCACTGGCATCGACAGACCAGTCTGTCAATATCAACAAGCCTCGAGAAAACGGCCGCTATCGAAATAAAGACAAAACGACGACCTTCGTGACCGAGTGGTAAGTGCCATCCCGAAGGTTCCGGGTTTCCCGGCGAGGGCAGTGTGATTGTCACACTGTCTTTGGTCTGGTGTAGAATTCGCGTGACAATAAAATGGCGATAGATTAGCTACCACGTGTCACGAGAATCACTATGATAGCTATAATACGCTTTACATCGATTTGGCTCATGCTGTCATGATGTAAAGAGCGATTCAACAAAATAATAATAATAAAAGTGGAAGAAGTTAAAAAAAACAACGCTTTATTTAATTATTATATAAAAAATGTTTCAAAATTAAGATTTCTCTTACGCGCCAGCCGACATCTTGTTTGCCTACGAATTGACAACAGCGACCGCTCGAAGTACCTACTAACCAGGAACAAGACGCGTGAGCCCTATTCACATTGCACGTATGTAAATCATACCGTTCCCTATTGATTTATGTTCCTATCAGGCGGGTAATATTCCTCTGCTAGGGCCATCAGGACCAAATGTTGCCCCAGACCTATTTCCTTCCGGTTGAACTGTTCCTGCAGGATATAAATCAAGCAAATAAACATAATCCTTTATTTAATAAACGCGTCATTGAAACATGGCGTACCATTTCTGGTACATTTTTGATTCGTTGATTATTACGAAAACAACAAATCATCACATCGTTTTTCCGGTAGGATAGGCAGGAAGAATGAACCGCCAAACTACTCTATCCTGACATATCTCTCTAGATTACTCAATATTCATACAGCTAGTCATATAGGTAGAGTTCATTCACAAATTGAAGATCTCGTAACGATGTATGAGTGCAGTGATAGTTTTTGCAATTTGATCGGTTGCCGAATCAAATGAGCCGCGCGGCGTCAGTACGTTCCGAGACATGGAGGGAACCGCGCGTATTTGGCAACTCGTATACTCGGTGATTCGAAAAATACTCGTTTTGCAGGAGTATTTTTGAAATATTATTTTTATTATTGATTAATCCCATTTTGACTGAGTCAGCTCTGTACACTTTAAACACATAATCCAGAAATAATTTTTATAATATACTAGAGATAAACACCTGCAAGGATCAAATATTGTAATAATAAAAACCAATAAAGGGACGTCGTGAACGCACGTCGATTCTTCCGACTTCTATCATGGCCGACTCTGTGTTCCATTCACATCGTAAACATAATAATTCACATAAAACTAAAGAAAACTTCTAGAATACAGACGTTTTATTCAGTATCAGGTATTTTATATAGATTTATTTTTTAATTTTATAATAGTAAACACGATTGTTTAATGGTTTTACTTGGATTTATTTTACAAAAATAGTGACAAATTTATTTCGCCTTGCGAGGTCATTCTCAAACTCAGCAGTTTGAGAATGCCATCGCTAGGCAAAACTAATTTGTCACTACTATTTATAAATTAATAATCGAGTTTTAAAAAACCTCAACCATCAATAATATTTTATATAGAGTTTTACATAATTTTTCAAGACTCAAATTTTGTCATTCATATCGTTGGCGATATGTGAAAATGTTATGTTACCCCTAAATTAGCTTGCAACTTTGCAATAACGCCGTCTCTCCGTCTATAACAATAATAGACGAAGTTTCCATTAATAGTGTAGGTTCAGGCCGGATACCGAACTTTCAACTTCCCGTTTAAAGCCTGCAAACACACCGCTTAACCGCGCTTTTTGATTTCTCGCCGATGCCTATCGGGCGTTCCCCGATCGACGCCAGCGCCGGCTACCAATATCCGTTGGCGTCGCGGCGCCGACTTCCTTCCGCTTTGTACTCGCCTCATTACCCCACCTCGGGGCCAATCTTAATTTTATCACCCCAAGCCTGTTAGATTGCTATTATTTCATGAAGTCAATATTCAATTTTAATGGGATTTTTATCATATCATGTTGGCGCGAATCAATGGCCTTTGAAAAATCCTCGTTTGAAAACGTCTTGATATAAGATAATTAAACCTTCTGGGGTCTAAGACACTCAGCCGATGTACGAAACTGTTGTTATACAAAACCATCATAAGACCGACACTTACGGCAGTGAAATATGGTCCCTCACGCAGATAGAAGAAAATAGCAAGTCAGCAATTTTTGAAAGGAAAGATCACGAGGAAATTTTTTAGACCGACACTGGAGGATGGGACTTACAGAATCAAAAGAAATCTTGAACTTGAAGTATTGATTACCTAGGAACCAGTGGTGAGATTCTGTCTCAACGTGGGCTGGCAACTGTTTAATTTCCAAATGAATTGCCTAAATGTTGTTAGTTTGTAACATATCATTTGTGTAAAATAAAAATAAATAAATAAATAATCATTTAGATCAAGACATAATAACTTAGATGAGTCTTGATCTAAACAACATTATACACAATACATTACGTAGAGTTTCTATTGATTTAACATAAATATATCATCAAATGATTTTACTAAAATCTCTTGATGGAAGTTCACTTTAAAAACTAATTAAAAAAACAATGCTTTTTAACTACTTCCACTTTTATCTTTATTTAAACAGATAATTACTGAATACTTTTTTTTTAAATCTAATTATTATCATGACATGTGATAGGTAGTAGAAGCAGTAGTCCTATCGCAAATTTTATGGTATAATTATTATATAATATAGTAATTAAATAAAACGGTGTTTTTTTTTTAACTACTTCCACTTTTGTCTCTATTTCGAAAGCGACCGGTTTCGCCAAGCTTGCTGGCATCGATGACTCTTGACACTGTTATATAAACTTACTCCTTTATGTGTATAAAGGTCTGTCGATGCCAGCGAGCCTGGCGAAACCGGTCGCTGTCGAAATAAAGACAAAAATTGAGGTAGTAAAAAAACATCGTTTTATATCATTATATAATATCATAAAAATGGCGATAGGCTAGCTACCTATCACATGTCATAAGAATCAATAGCTTAAAAAACATTATACAGTAATTAGGTTCATGTTTTATGAAAAAATGTGGAACACGGTGAGAAACTACCACATTGAAAAGACCCAAGTACTATTTTTTAAATTTCAAACTGAAAAAACGAAACCGCTGTTCCAAGATCGCTCGCAGAGATTTCCTCATATTCTCTTTAACGAGAAGGTCTCCGTTTTTTCTCGTCGCCAGCTTAATCAAACCATCAGATGTGCCCCTCACATAATACGTCTTACGTATAATACATCCTGCGCCTGTTAATTATCTCTCTTTTTCTCGTGTCGACTTGATTAAAAACATTTATCTCCTCCGAGAGGGGGCGGTGAGGACGGTGGGAGGGGCGTGAGGACGCCCTCAGTGGTAGAGGTGCCCTCATCACTAGTTCCGAGACTAATGTAATATGATATCATGTCGTGGATGAGCACGAAGTCGAATTAATTGGTAAAATAACACAAAATAGGGATTCATTATCTGTATTCCATATTATTACTATTTTTTTTATCATTATTTTGATAATATACTTAGGAAATTGAACATAGCTTTGTTTAATCCCCTAAATATTAAAAAAAATATATATATTTAAAAACACGACATGTTTCGGAGGATACCATCTTCAGGTGTAAAAATATAATAAAAACTAAACAAAGAAAGACTATTACAAAAACGCATTTAAAATTCGATACAATAATTCAAATTTAAAAATTAACCTGGGCTATTTGTTATAAGTACTAATAATTCTATTTTTATTAGTAAGAACTACTAATACATGATGATCTCAGAGATCGGATTAGAAATGAAATGATAAGGTCTGTCTGTGGTGTTAAGGACATAGTAAGGCGGAGAAGAAGTAGAAGGCGCTTTTGGAGAGACCACGTGGACCGCATGGAGAATACAAGAATTGCCAAAATTGTTAAAAAAGAAATCCCAGCGAGAGATTACCAGGAAGGCCACCAAAAAGATGGAGAGATGGCTGGATATCATCATCCCAAGCAGCTCACCGTTATAAACAGGTCATACGGCCTAAACTAAGAGTAAGAAAAATAAGTTATTTGAACCCAATTATTGTTCACAAATTTTTATCTATTGATTCTCATGACATTTAAAAGGTAGCTAGTCAAATTAGCTTTAATTTAACTAGTTCCAGGTAATATTTTTCAATATTCTGGATTTATTATTTTCATCAATGTATTAGACCACGTCAATTATCTTAATTACAGTATTCTGCTCCTTACTCGTGTATAAAAACTAGAAAGCGTTTGATTTTCGCTACAAATAATAGATGTATAGATGTTTAGATTATAATAAAACTTCTAGAAAACAGACGTTTTTATTTGTATTAATTATCTTTAATTTGTAACAATTGCTTACAATTCTGCAAACCGCTTCTTACGTCAGATATACTTCCGAGTCGCCACTGGTTAACTAGCTCCACTTTCAACACTAGCGAAGATCGATTTTAAACATTATTTCATCTGAAACCTTTCCGAAGATCTGTTTTCGTAATTTCTAATCAAGCCTTCATTTTATAACTTTATTCAAAGCAGTTTGCGAAAAACACTTTTTATATAGCAGCTTAATTAAATTTACTTCAAGTTTTCTTACTTTTAGCTTAAATCAATTCATTTTAGTACCTGCAAAGTCACGTTACCAACAGTTCGTGAGGATCCAAAAAGCGCCTAGTAACCTCGCAATATTTCAAGTTTGGAAACTAACAAGAAATCCGTTTTATACTCGAGACGTTTTATTATTTGTTCCATCGCCAAACTTTAAGTAAGGAAGTAAAGCATAGTGCTGGGAAAAAAAGGAATTAGGATATAAGAATGAAATCACTACGAAAAATATGCGAAAAGATGATAGACAAAGGAATGTAAGGTAGATTAATGGAAAGTAATGTTGGTTATGGGAATTTCTTGGTTGTTATTTCTTTTGAATTATTATAGACATTGTGCTGAAACCGGATGGTACTTGAATAAGTATAAATGGAATGAAACTAAATAAGCTCTAACAATGAAATTCCATTTTTAATTTGAAAGAAAATTTGACAATATGTAAAACCACTCCGTATTAAATGTTAATGTTGTAAATATAAAGAAATGTTTCGGAGATACATTTTGTCTTCAGGTATAACATAACTAAATTTGAATGTAAAACAGTTGTCTTATAATAATTGATAATTATTATATGTAAGGAACAACAAACAATTCATTATAAATGGAATATATAAAATTTGGTAAAAAAATGAAGTACAATTAAAATTAGGTACATTAAGTAATAAATTTAAATATTAATGTTGTTATTTGAAATTTCATGGTAGAAGTTCATTGTAAATAATGAAAATAAGACATTTCTTTCTACAATTAATACGAATGAAAACGTCAGAAATGAAGACTCTCCGATCGACACTCCGAGACAGAATAAGAAATTCTGAAATAAGAAAGATCTGCAATGTAGAAGATGTCGTGCGATGGTGAAGACTGAGAAGACGCTACTGGAGAAATCATGTGGAAAGAGCATGTTCTGAAAGAGCGATAAATATAGCCGCAAATAAAGTACCAACAGGAAATCGACCTGCAGGAAGACCACCTAAAAGATGGCGAGACAGTTGGACATATTTTTTATATATTTTTTTAATTACATTTATTTATTTAATTTCATTTATTTATTTAAAAGCATTACTAAAGCATTACAGAATTTTTTTCCAATACACTAAAGATACAAGTTAGAGATACACAATACTAAGTAATACATAATAGATTGATAAAAAGAGCGAGAAACGTAAGATGCATGACAAATTAATAAAATAAATATAACATACAATTATAATAAAGATAGTACTTCCCCCAGATGAGCCAAAGTATCACAAAATATGTCAAACTCCGAGGTGATGCGATACGATACATCTGCATCCCAGGAACAAGCTCCGAGAAATAACAGGACACAGTCTTAAATAAAGCAGAATAAGAAGAAGAAAACGTCAGTTTTCTAGAAATTTTATTTTATTTTATGGGAATGACATGTTTTGCGCTTCTAAGGCATTTTTAAATGTCTTGACATTTGATAATGCCTTAGAAGGGCGAAATATATCATACCCATAAAATGTAATAAAGCTTCTAGAAAACTGACGTTTTCATTCGTATTAATTATTTAATATGGAGTTCAAGAACCAATAAATACATTTCTTTATAGTATATTGTAAGTTAAATTCTACTTAAGCTGATAGCTTCGAACGGTTTCGTCACCAGAAGATGGCAGCGAGCTGCCGAAACTGGTTGAAATCATAGACCGAATTTGAATTAAACAAAATTTATGCTGTAAATATTTTTTTATTATTATTTTTATTATAAGTAACAATTTATTTTAACTTTTATGTAGGTACAAGAATGTAACTAACACACTGGAAGGATCATAATAAATAAGTGAATATGAATACAAGGTAATTAAATTATAATACCAACAAAAAAGGAGCAAATTATATTTTATGTAGGTACCACAATAACAAAACATTCATATAAAATTAGTAAAAACACTATATATATTTTATTATTATTAAGATTATTTTATCATTACCTAATCATTGAGGAACGTTTGGATGAAAGAAGAATAGTTGGCATATAAGCAGTTTGAAATGACAAAAGATGTATTATAGAGGAAAACATGGCATGACCAAATTAATCAATTATTACTGAAAGACGGTCATGTTCGAAGTTGTAATTATCGGCTAACGTGCGTGTCATGATTGGTAGCATTGGCGCCGTTTTGTATAATAAAATTTAGAATATAATTTTTTTATTTAAATTAAAACATATTTTATTTTTCTAATTCTAGCGCAAAAATTTGCATGTTTATGAATCTCAACATGGTTTAATCATTTATTATTATTATTTTGTTGAATAGCTCTTTAAATTGAGCCAAATCGATATAAATGGCTAATGCCGATGGGAAGAGGAATCAGTATGTTGGACATGATCACATCGGAAATCGATGTCTTTCATACTCGTATTAGTGAAAGTCTTCTTCTACTTCTTCTTCTTCACTTTTGATAGACTCAGTAGTCTGTTATTTCAGGCAGGTTCTCTTGAGACGCTGAACTCCAGCTTTCTCTCTTTCGTTTCGGGGGTCTTCCTGGTCGGCGTTGTCCGTTTGGCGTTCCATGGAGAGCTATGTATGGTATCCTATTTGAGCTCATTCTTTCTACATGTCGATGCCAGTATCGCCGTCTTTGACGTCCCCATCTGACCACATCTTCGACCTCACAGATTTCTCGGATTGCTTTATTCCTAACTCGATCACGTAGGGTTTTGCCAGCTAGCGCGGAGTGTTTTCATCTCGGTTGTCCTGAGCATGCTCTTTGGCTTGACAGTGTCTGCTCTCGATTCAATGCCATATGTGAGGATTGGTCGCACACAGGGCTTATAAATGCGTAGTGAAAGTATTTATAAAAAAACATACACCCTTGACTTTGGAGAGTATCATGTCCTCGTAAAGTCGAACCATCTCTCATGCGTTCCTGGTATTATATATTATATTTTACCTGTTTTCGATAGATTTCTTAAACCATAATTTTGTTTTTAATACATATTTTGAGAAAATAAATTGATTTGATTCACAATTCACAAGAATTGTGCAACAACAATACGATTTGTTGAATATAATGTAATACATTTTTTTTACATACAATTTATTGCTTTTGCGTGGTTTACTTGTGGGATTTCTCGCATAAATCTTCTTCCTATAAATTTAACGCCGGCGTACTTTGACAGGACATTAACCGCACACTATCTCCGATCACCAATTCCGAAGAATCTAAATCCTAATATTAAGCCCGGTAAGAAATAATATGTGAACACGAAATAATCGTAGAATATTTCAAACAGATGCCAGCGAGCCTGGCGAAACCGGTCGCTGTCGAAATAAAGACAAAACTGGAAGTAGTTGAAAAACATCAATAGATTTAAGTTAAATCATTCGATTATCTTAAAATATCAAGGACAGAATAGAAATTGTCAAGATCGTAAAACGCAGGAAACTGAAATACTTCGGGCACATTATGAGTATTTTTTTCTTCACACTGTTATCGCTGGGAGTTAAACCCGGGACCTTTGGTGTGGCAGATGTGGCAGTTGTTGCAAAAGGTATTATTCTCTGATTGGCCTTTCACGTACCATTACCCAGAGAATAGCATTTGACACTGTTTGAGACCAAAAGATATTTAATATTGATACTTATATTGACATTTATAAACACCTGAGTTTTCCAATGACGTCTGTGGTAGATTTACAAGTTTTGCATTAGTACAGCAATACGCTTTAAATTTTATGGTTAAATATTTAGAACTTGACCTTTCTCGAAACGCCATACTGGACGAAACATTGCAAAATCCCTCCTTGCTTGATCGAGTCTGCTTGCGACAGCCTCCCGAGCCCGCTATCATACAGCCGAGGTAGGAAAAGCTGGTCGTGGCCACAAGGGGGACACCTTCGAGCAAGATTGGGGTGGAATCATTTGTAGGCACTCGTAGGTTGCCATTGGTCATAGTCATTGGTATGTTAATTTTGAGACCCACTTTCGCCGCTTCCTCGTGAATTCTATGCAATTTCTGTTCTGCATCCGCCCGGTTTATCGAAAGCAGACACAAGTCGTAAGAATAATCGAGATATTATATAAATGCATCCATAAATAAGAGTAATGAGATCTCTTAGACGAATGTGTGAATACTCCGTGTATGATAGAGTGTCGAATGAAAATATAAGAAGTGAATGCAGTGCGAACGATGGTGTCATGAACAAAATAATGAAAGGATCATTAAGATGGTTTGTACATATGGAAAGAATGAATGTAGAAAGAATGGTAAAAAAATTATGCGTTAACGATGTAAATGGAACCAGAAATGGAGGAAGACCGAGGAAAACGTGGCACGATCAAATAAATCAAATATTGAATGTCGGCCACGTGAGGAGTCAGAGAAATCGACGCGTGGCATGACACGATGTATGAATGTTGAGGAAGCGAGAGAAATATGTCAGGAAAGAAAAGTGTGGCAGTCCATTCTTTCTGCCTACCCCTTCGGAGAGACGGCGTGATGGTTAGTTAGTGAGTTTTTGAATAATAGTTAATATTGTAAGGATCTAGGTAAAGCACAGATAATTCACCTTTCGTTAATCAAGAATGAAAGGGATAAAATAATGAGAGGATCATTAAAATGGTTTGGACACATGGAAATAATGAATGAAGAAAGAATGGTAAAAAAGTATATTTTAACGATGTTAATAGAATTATAAATAGAGGAAAACGTGGCATGATCAAATAAATCAAATATTGAATGTCAGCCACGTGAGGAGTCGGAGAAATTGACGTGCGTGCATGACACGATGTATGAATGTTGAGGAAGCGACAGAAGTATGTCAGGAAAGAAAAGTGTGGCAGTCCATTCTTTCTGCCTACACTTTCGGGGAGACGGTTAGTTAATTAGTTTCCGAGAACGTTAACTTATTTCACAGAATATGCAATGAACGTTCACTCGTGCTTTAAAAGTATTTTTATTTTTTGCCTCATTATATCTCTTGTTCCTTGTTATAAGATATTATAAAAATGTCCTTAAAGTTTGTCAGGAACATGAAACGTCATTATAAATGAAATAAGTTGTATATATAATTATACGTATTCAGATACAGAACTCACAAGTAAAAAAAAAATTAATTTAATAATTTGATAGGCGACTGTGAATGAGTCGAAACTTGAAGAAAGTTCCTAAACGAAACTTCACATTTGAGCTTTAATTACCCGAGTTTCCGTTTTCAATTTATCCAAAGCCATCCCCGAGAACTACGGACCGCTCTGTACAAAGTTCAATTAAGTTCAATTAGCGTATTTGCCAGCAAGTCACCTTAACAATTGCTGAGCAGATGTCTTAGAAATTAACCGGCATTTTGCTCACTTTTTTAATATTACGAAGAGCCTTTGCACATAGCATTTTGTTAATAAAATATAATTCATCTATCTATACCAGAGGTCCCCAAACTTTTTTTTCCCGTAGACCCTTGCTGTATTTTTCTGTTTTGTGTAGACCCCTGCTTTCCTAATATAGATTTTTTTTTACAAATTCATCAACTTTAAATTTGTTTTTGAATCTAACACAGAGCTACTCACTATGATCTTCTTCTTCTTCTTCTTCTTTTTGTCCTGTCACACCTCCGTGGTGCATAGGGCCTCAAGGAATCTTCTCCACCCGAACTCCACCCGTGTGGTCTGGGGAACATTCCCAGAGGCAAAGCCGCGGATAATGGGGCGGTTCACCAGAGGGGCGCTGGGGAGCATGTGGCAAGGTATACCCCTACAAAGTGGTGTAAAAACTCGATGAAGGTGGACGACAGTGGCGAGCCCATGCCGCCACTCAAATATAAGCATGTAGCCTGGAGAGTTGGACCCCATTAACTTATTAACTAATACACTGGTAGCCCAAGTAGGAGAAGGAACTCACTGCAAAACCTGGCATGTTCATAGGCCACAAAGGTGGCAGCCTTACCAATGAACTCGGGCTCTGTGGGTTAATAACTTGCAAGTCCTAAAATTAAACATATTAAAGAAACTAAAAGGAAAGAGACTCACTATGATAGGGAAAGAAAATTTAAATTTTTAATTGTATCTCAATAGAGACGAAGAAACAAACTGGAAACTGAATATGGATGATCAAGGTGTTTACAGGACTTATGACCTGTCATTGGTTGGGTTAAGCGCACGCTTTATGTAATTACAACATTCCCCATTCCACCATTGTTATTATGATCATGCATGATACATTTTTGGAAGTTGTATATATACTCCAAATCCATACCTATCTTCACGTGTCAGTTCCAGTTAGCCATCTATGTAGATTTGATTGTACTAATTAATTTTTTAAGATTAATCTATACAATCCACCCACTAACGCCATCTATGAAGAATGATTGTTTAGCATTTAGCAAACTACTTTATTAACACAATGCGAAGAGGCTACCGCCTCCTAGCGCACTGTTTAGAAGTCGCCTGGAGTAACACTCCTATTTTATACGCCAAAGAATTGACCAGAATATTTACAAATATTTGTGAAATGTATACATTTCACAAATATGGGAAAGAAAATCTTTAAAATATAACATATTATGTTAAGTTTTATTTTTATGCATTTTAACTGTTAAATTTACAACACTGTTATAATATAATTTCACAATTTTATATTATACACTTTTTGAATAATTTAATTATTTTATGTGTTAATGGGAAACGGGCATATTTTAAGGTGAACGTCTCTTTTTAAAGTTTTTTTCTTCAATATAGTATCAAACACCATTAACTATCATTACAATACATTTCTTCTAACATGAGTAAATTTATTACGGAAAGAAGTCTCGTTAGCGGGATAATAAATTATTAATATTACCCCATGAATACCGCATTACGATTATTCAAGAATTGAAGACGGCCATTGGGTGAACTATTTATTCCTGCTGAAATTTATTAATTCCAGAATATTACATTAAAATTCAGATAAAAAGAAGTCGGTTTCCTGTAAATTAAACAATGGTCAATGATTCTTTGGGGAAAATTTTTATAAGTTTGAACAGTTTTGAAACTATATACAGTAGTTTTTTGTGAATGTATACTTATACTTGTAGACGGACTGGATTTCACCCACCGTGGGTTATCAATTCATGATTTAAATGTTTGGCATATAGATAGGAGTGTGACATCTCCAGGCGGCTTCTAACAATGCGCTAATGGCGGGGTAGCCTTTCACATTGAGTTAAAAATATGTTCTGCTTAATGCTTAATAAACATAAATCTCCATAGATGACGTTAGTATGTAGATTATATATAGAGTAATCTTAAAAATATTAACATATGTAATCAAAATCTTCATAGATGGCACATTGAAACTGACATGTGAAATCTGACATAGGACTTTAACATATATACAACTTCCAAACCGGTTTCACCAGGCTTGCTTGCATAGACAGACTAGTTACAAAATGTTATTATCAAATCAAATCAAATCAGTTTATTTTCTAAAAGATATTACAAACAATTATTAAAGTTCCAGACATCTATTGAGAACAGGTAAAATATAATAAATATATAATACCAGGAACGCACGAGAGATGGTTCGACATTAAGAATACAAGATACTCTCCAAAGTCAAGAGTATTTGTCTTCTGAACGTACTTTCACGAATATGAAAGACATCGATATCCGAAGCGACCATGTTCAGCAGTTTGATTGCTCTCCCCACCGGCATCACCAGAGGCAGGTTGGTTCTGCATGCTGGGAGATAAAACAGTCTGTGCTGACGCTGTCGAAGATAACTATCCGGAACATAAAGATTGATAGCCTCCAAGATGACGGAATTTATTCATATGTGAATCCGCAGTAAAAAAGTGAGGGCGAATATTGAATAAATTCTTAATTAATTGTGTAAGCTATTTTTAATAATTTTAAATTATAAGAAACAAAAATTCAAATTACTAAATGTCTGTGACGGCTACGTGAGTGGTCGGAGAAATCGACGTGCGTGCATGACACGATGTATAAATGTTGAGAAAGCGAGATAAGTATGTCAGGATAGAAACGTGTGGCAGCCCATTATTTCTGCCTATCTTTCCGCGAGACGGCGTGATGGTAAGTCAGTTAGTTAGTTATTTTTAAAATTATAATTAATCTAAAATTATAATTAATCTAAATACAAATTCTGTTATCTAGAAATTTTATTATGTTTTATGGGAATGACATGTTTCGCCTTGCTAGGCATTATCAAATGCATTTCATATTCTTGCACTCTTCCTTTATTTATGTTCTCACTACAAAGATCTAACTGGGATTTTTAGTTATGAAAGAACCAGTGTGTTATTATTCAATTTTTGTATTGTTATTTGGCTACTCGGGTTCATGACCTCTACCATTGACCCTGCTGTCTGAGAATCTTTCTCATCTCTCTAGATTGAACGTTATAACTACTTACGTTAGATCTAATCGACGGATGTAACTAAGACAATACAGTTAAGTAGCCAGTACATGTGATTAACGTGTTCACCGTCACTTCGTATTGTGAATAACTTTGGAGAAACATCGTATTTTCACAACACTTTTTTGCACTTTTCGCAAACACGTATGTTAAAAATATGTAGGTTAAAAACATACTTTTTATATATATTTATACATATTTAAATTTAAGAATAAAGGAGCAAATAAATTATCTCCCAAATAAGATCTTTTCGAAGTTCGCTTACCACCTCTTTGAAAAAGAGCATTCGTTCATTAAGATAGCTACGTTTAAATTTTACACGTTAACAATAGAAACAATAGTGCTGAGAAAATACAAGTGACCCAAAGAGCCATGGAAAGAGCCATGCTAGGATTAAGCCTAAGAGACAGAGTCAGAAACGATACGGTGAGAGAAAAAACAAAGGTCACTGACATCATCCACCGGGTGGCGACTCTAAAATGGCAATGGGCAGGTCACGTAGCCATAAGCTCAGATGAAAAGTGGACAAGAAGACTGCTGACTTAGAGACCGTGGACGGCAAAGAAAAGTGCAGGGCGACCGCAACTACGGTTAAAGGATGATCTGAACAGACACGTCGGAATAACCTGGATGCAGTCTGCACAGGACAGAGTGACATGGAAGCGAATGGAGGAGGCCTTTGTCTAGGAGTGGACGGAAATAGGCTGAGGGAGAAGAAGAGAAGAACAATAGAAACAAAACATTAAATAACATTGATAATGTTGAGTCATTTTAAATAAAGAAATGTTATGAACAACCAAATAATCTTATTTTCAAGCGCAATTTTTGATTTGTTTCCATTGCCCCACAATCGTAATTTAACAATTACCCCTACTTCTAGAACTAACTTTACCCACTATCATGTGATATACGAGTATACAATGTTAAGATAATTTGATCATTTTATTGTTATTTTTTATGCAGAAGAAGGAAATGTACAGTCCGAAACATGTTTGTGAAAAGTGTAAATATGCTACAATGTTATTCAAATATAACATTTATTAATGTTTTTTAATAATTAAAACACTGTTTTTACCACTTTTAAGTTTATTTTTCTTGGTATCTTTCGAAGGCTTTACACCTTTATCATCGGAAGAACGATAGTTTATATCGTTCTCCCAATTGTGGAAGTGTAAAATCATTGAAACATGTCGAGAAAAATAAAATCAATAACGGAGAAAACAGTGTTTAAATTCATAAAAAATCGTCATCATGGAATTCCACAGTGTTGACGCCCTAAGTTTATCTAAAATTAAGATACGTTGTTTTTTTACGAAACTTTATTTTCTTTTGTAAACTACCAACCGGTTTAGACCAAATAGAACGAGTTAACGAGAAAAGAATGGTTGAATATTTACCCACAAGCAAACGCGAATGAAAAAATAAAAAATGTCGTAATCTAATACTTTCTAATAAAACTTTTTCACCATTATTCTCGAAAGAAAATTAAACGCTTGAATCGATTTTACATTAGTTTAATCGAGTTTCTGACAATTTGACTAAACTTCTTCAATTTTGGATTTGTATTGCACGAGGCGTAATATCAATTTAACGGTCAGGGCGAGTGGCGAATCAATTCACCGTCCAGCGAGTGGACGGTATCGCGAGGGCTAATGCCTGTACATCACTCCTGATTGGTCGTCCGTCATCCCCAGACCGTGACGTCACGAAGCGTTATCGAAACTTGGCGCCGACTTTAAATTAACTTCCTGCTCCATAAATAGCTTATTTTATTGCGAAGTATCGTAAGTTATACGTCAGAGGCCTTTTTTTATAATCCATAGAACCAAAACGCAATATCTTTTTTAATTATCTTTTTGGTTGCACATATTAACAATTTCCTGACAATGTTAGACATATTAGACATGTCACTCCTACAAAACATACTTCTTTTTTAAATATTAACCCTTATCGGACACCAGCTTTTGTATCTTTTGTAAATGTTATTCTATCAATAATAATTTTAAAAAGGCACCATGTGTGTTAATTAATTGATTGAGATTTATTATATTTTGTGGAATTTGTTTCGCGTTGCTAAGAAATTATAAAATGTCTGATAATAACTGTGAAACGTGATATTATATTATAAAGTAGTGTGAATGGAAAAATAAATCGAGGAAAACAACACCAATTGTTAAATGGCGGCCATATTCAAGTCGGAATAATCGAGAAGCGTGTATGTTACGCTGTATGAATGTAGAAAAAGTGCGAGAGTTGTATCATGAAGACGGCATGGCGGTCCATCCTCTATGCCTACTCCTACAAAAAATCGACGTAATGGTAAGTTGGTTAGTTAGATCATTGCTTCAGAAACGATAAATGTATATTATGTTAAATGTAAATTTTAACACTCAACTGAACTAACTAACCAACACGCCGTCTCCCCAAAAGGGTAGGCAGGAAACTGCCACACTTTAACCGATGCGGCACTCCATCCTTCTCTTTTCGCCCCGCGAGAGATGCGGTGTGATGGGTTGCGAACCTCATCGCCACCAATAGGCATCTCCGACGCACAATTCGATCGTCCAACGTCCACAAAATAAATCTTAAACAAATAATTTAAAATACAATGATATAAAATAAAATTAAAATAATAAAAAAATATCACAAAATGTTCTTTTTAGATGGTACAAAACAGTACGTGCACATATTGTCTATTTAATTTATGTTCCACGTATCCACGTTTTTTTAATAAGCAGTAATTAGGCACTTTAAACAAATCCACACCAGCAAGAACTTAAAAATAATATTGAAGAAATTATTCAAATTGTCATTGGAACAAAATAAAAATATTTTTTTACACCTGTCAAAATTCTTTATATACACGAAAAAACTTGTATAATTTTAACATCAAAACAGTACAAACGTATTACGTGTCACAAATAACTATTATAAAGTGCGGCAACAATCAAACATTCAACTGTCATTGTACTTTTCACGATTACGGTGTAAAAAGCCTATTTTATTTAATCTATTTATTCATATTTACACTGATACTCTACGAATGTTTTCGTAACTGCACAAATATGGCAAGTACGAGATAACTCGTTGTTGGTATCCTAGGCAATAACACAAACTACGAGTTATCTCGTAGTTGGCATTCAACGTGTTAATAACACTACAATCTCAGTATATAGCCAGTATACAGTTCTTTTCTATATTTTTGAGATAGTTGGAGTTCTAAGCAACAGACAAGTCGATCTAAAAGACCCCAGAAATAGTCCATTGTTCAGCTTTGAATCGGGGGTGGTTGACAATGTTCACGTCTTTGAATGCGTCTTTAGAAATGTTCAACCCATGTATTTATGTATATAAAAGATTCCCGAGACTTTTTGTGTAGTTTTTTGCCGCACATATGTGTACACTTAAAACATCAAGTTAAACCAATTAAACCGAACCCCTATTATCTACATTGTGATACTATTAATTAACGAGTTGATTTCGTGTAATCAAGTAGATATCACTCACTCTAGAACAGCGGTTCCCAAACTTGTTTAACTCAAAGACCCCTTCTCATACCAAAGACCTGACCATTAAATTCATTGTTAACTAACTCTATATACGGTGTGCTTTATACATAAAAGCTACATTATATATTAACATTTAATGTATGTGATGGTGAATTTCTCCTGGCTTTGTCTAGCTAATGTAGCCTTTCACATTGCATTAATAAAGATTTTCTGCTTAATGCTTACACCTATTCTTAATAGATGGCGCTAGTGAAGTTTGAACTAAAAATGTGAGGTGTGGTGTAACATAGTAGCATATATACAACTTCCAAATATTTGTCAGACGCGGTGGTCGTAAGAAGGGCGGAATGGGGTATGTTGTTAACATAAAGCGATCGCTTAACCCAACCAATGACAGGTCATAAGTCCTGTAAACGCCTTGACCACCATATTCTGTTTCCAAATAAACAATTTACATCTTCGTCTCTATTGAGATACAATCAATCCTTAAAAATGATAATCATCTCAAAGTGTTTCTACAACTGAGATGAGAAGCACTACTTTACTGAAAATCCAGACAAAATAATCGAAAAATTTACATAAGTTAAGATATTCCATTGTTTTGGCCGATACACTATGATACTTCAACATTATTAACTGTTAAAATTTATAACACTGTTATGCTATCACATTTTTTTACTATTCACTTTTTGAGTGTCGCGACAGCTATTTTGCCAACTGAAGTTGAATTTCTATTATCAGAATGTAATCTGTCATTTACGTCATGTGCAGAAATGTTATGAAAAGAAAGATTATGTAATTTCTTTATGAACATTTATTTATAATTCGTGTTTCGGTATTAACACATTTATTATTATTGTCTATTTACAGCTTATTTCAAAATTTTTTTTTCTTCTATTTCTTCTATTTGTAAATACTTAGAATTTACAAATTTGTATACTATACTTCTATTTGTAAATACTTAAATACTTAGTTTCTTGGTAGAAGTTCATTTTAAATAATAAAAACAAAAACAATTGATGCAAAATTTCTTTATTATGTATTTAGTGTGCTTCCACTTGTGTTTATGTTCGACTGGTTTCGGCAGCTTGCTTGTTTATTATAATAAATGATAGTGGTGGGGGTTAAACATTTTTTCCCTGATTCTAAATAATGTAATACTGTTATTAAGTTGTAGTTAAAATGACCCAAACCCAAAATTTACATTATATAGAATCATTTCAACTACAATTTAATAACAGTAATACATTGTTTAGAATCCGGGGAAAAATGTTTAACCCCCACCACTATCATTTACTATATAAACCAAATGGATTTTGATGTAGGTACCAGAAGCACACTAAATACATAAAGAAATTTTGTATAATTTTTTTTTTCATTATTTACAAGAACAAGAGTTTGATGACGCAGAAAATAATCTTTTGTATAGATTTAAAATGCGCCTAAAATGGGATTTAAAATCAATTAATTTAGAAAGGTAAAAACTCTTTTTATCCTGAAAAATATATAATCGTGACCCTCTACAAATATTATAACATTAAAAAGTCGGATGGGCTTGCCTTAAAGGCGGGTCACACTGTTTTAAACAAGCTCTCCACATCGGTCTCCACCAACGGTTTAAAACTGTGTAGACACTTGTTTGAAACCAAAATTTGTTTGACCTTCAACAAACTTTGTGGACGGATGCGCGTTTAAACACGCATTTCACGTGTGGAGAGCTTGTTTTAAACCAAGTGTGGAAGCTACACCAACCGCGGGCTCCACAGCTCTCCACCAAGGTCACCCCTGTGGAGAGTTTGTATCAAACAGTGCGGCCCGCCTTTTACTGGTTGACTCTAGGCACGCCACTGGTCCGGATACCTAATGTTATATCCTATCCATAACTAACCATCACACCGTTTCGCTAGGACTGGTAAGTAGGGAGGATGGAGCGCCACGCTGTCCTAATATAACTTTCGCACTTCCGCATTCGATTATTCCGCTTTGTTGATTTTGCTCTTTGCTTTAAAGCGTTTGGATTATTTGAAAATTTACATAAAGACAGCATCCGAATCAACCAAGCAAAGTTCAACGACAATTAGACACTGTTGAAAAACACCGGACACATTTTTTTGTAACATAAAAAGTTATCTTTGTTTTATACAAATTTAACGGGCTTTCTTAAACTTGACCTGAATGCATTTCCCATGAAGTGTGGCACTCTCAAGCATGACCTGAGTAGTGTTACGAATTGATGGTACAATTTTTTTGCAAGTTGACTTTAGTAAACCGTTGCTCGCACGTTGCTGCACAAAGGGGGAACTTCATGCCATTAGTAACGGTGTGTTTGCCGGTTGAATTAAACTTATGTGACAACATTATTTAGGACTTTAAATTGCTCCATAACTTGAACGTGTACAATGATTCTGTATTATGATAACATACACCTTATTAAGTTTATTGTTCCAACGGAAATTTAAACCAGAGAATCCCAATAATTTATGTTATTGAATTATTTTTACCTGTAATTATTGTATGAGAAAAACAGGAAGCCTTTTTATTGTGCATAGTATTCTTGAGTTTATCTTTTATAGACGATCTTCACACCGAAAGCTCCGGTTCGATTCCCGGCGATGGCAGTGTTATTTTTATTTTATTTTTATATTTCTTTATTTACAAAACAAACAAACCATCCGAATGGACCGCCACTCTATCCTGGTAAACCTCTCTAGCTTCCTCCATATTCATACAACGAGTCATACACGCACGTCGATTCCTCCGACTTCTAACATGACCAACATTTAAAATTTGATTAATTTGGTCATGCCGTGTTTTCCTCGGTCTGCCTCGACTCCGTATCCCATTTACATTATAAACGTATACTTTCTTAACCATTCTTTCTCCATCCATGCGTTCCATATGTCCGAACCAACGCAGCGATCCTTTCATAATTTTGTTCATAATACCTTCTTCCGCTCTACATTCCTTTCTTATATCAGCATTTGAGATTCTGTCGTATATCGTTCTACCACACATACGTCTTTATTTTGTTATAAAAAATTACATATTTCTTACAACTAGTATATGACATTTTTAAATACATATTAGCTAAATTTATAATGAAAATAAATTTAAAAAGAGCAATTAGGTCCAAAACACACAAAGAAGAAATTTAACAAGAAAAAAAAAATAACTTTAAAACTTAAAAATGTGACCGGACGTACACTATACATTGGTTGCGGAATTCGTGAACATTATCTGAGCCCTTCATGATTTGCGGCAAGCTATTAAATACTTTCAAACCCTTATAAAAAAATCTGTTTTCGGAACCCCTTGATAATTTTCTATTAATTCTAAAATTTGTTTTGTCTCTCGTTGGGTACCCATGTATTTCATAATTGTAAGCAGCCTGGTCACACAAATATTTTGGAAGAAGCCCACCCCTCATAAGAAAAAAAGGGTATTTAAGGTGACCCTCTGTCTTATTGATAGCATCTTCAAATCTTCAAGCATCGTCTTAATTCGTGGTTTGGTGCAGAATTCAGGTAGCGATAGATTAGCTACCTATCACATGTCATGAGAATCAATAGCTAAAAAAGTTATATAGAGTAGTTTGGTTCAAATAACCTGCTGTATACAAATGTGGAAAGAAACGGGAAACTACCCCATTAAAAACTCAAGTGACATCCCAAGAACTAGCAAAAAAGCCCCTTGGATTTAAAGTAGCGAAGGAGATGTTTATTCAAGTCTAGTGGTTTTTTGTTTAACCAATGTTTCATAGATTATTTACGTAGTTTGTTTGATTGGCAATGTGTACTTAGCTATGCAATGGTTATACCGTACCGCAGGCAATATCAAATCAAATAACATTTGCCCCGTTTTTGACACAAGTAAGCGGGTAAAATAAAAAAAATGGGAACAATACAATGAATGTTTTGGGGGTATGTCTGGTTGATATCATTGGGGGCGAGATCTGAAGGCATTTAAAAAACGATGGCATCCGCGTCCGCCCTAAATGCCGGCCGGTAGAGAAGGTGTGTTTTTAGAATTCACTAACAATGATAATAACTAACATTATAAAAACTGAGCTAAAGCTTTTTTTCATATCGTAAGTAATTATTTTTCTTTTGTTAACTATTATAGTTACAATATTTTTTTGTTAATGTATACTTATACTTGTATACGAATACTGGATTTCACCCACCGTGGGTTATTAATTCATGATTTAATTGTACGTAATTGTTATTTAATTATACAATTAAATCATGAATTAATAACCCACGGTGGGTGACATTCAGTATTCGTATATAAGTATAAGTATACATTCACAAAAAAATATTGTAATCATACTGGTCAAATTCTTTGGCATATAGATAGGAGTGACATCTCCAGGCGGCTTCTAACTTTGAGTGAAACTCTAATATGAAGATATCAACCTTAGGCATTCTTTTGTTAACATGTTTAAGATTTACCTAATTGAGTTAAGAAATAATATTTTAAAATATTTACCTATTTATGGAAAGAGTCATGCTTGGAATAACCTTGAGGGACAGATTTAGAAACGAATTCATTCGACAACAAACCAAGGTGACTGAGGTGGCTCTACGGATAGGCGGGTTGAAGTGGCGATGGGCTGGCCATATCTGTCGGAGAACCGACAGCCGATGGGGAAGACAGGTTCTGGAATGGAGACCGCGTACAGGATTCCGTAGAGTTGGGCGTCCCCCTGCCCGCTGGACCGACGATCTGAAGAGGATTGTTGGACATGGATGGATGGGAGCGGCAATGGATAGGGGACGGTGGCGGGTTTTGGGAGAGGCCTACATTCAGCAGTGGATGACAGATGGCTGATGATGACCTATTGATAGCATTAGAAAGCCCCTTCAAAGAGTTTTCCATGGACGTAAATAATTTAAAAACGAAAATTTCGATTCAACTAGCTTAAGTATTCAGCCGATCATACTATGAAGACAAAGTATTTAACTGTACCGAATAGACAATACTCTTTTCTCTCCACTTTTCCTAAAGCCGTTTAAAAACACGGTTGTGCGTGCATGTCACTAGTTTTTCTACAAAATGCTGTACACCCGAAGCTCTGTTATATTGTAACCAATAATAAATTACTCGTAATACTACAATTCCTAGCGTAAGTTTAATGTAAAATAATCGCTTTAATGTAAATTAACGTAACCAGTAATATCTTGTAATTCCATAAATAACAGTCCGCATTAGAAATGAAAGAACCAGCCGCGCATAAATTTAAATTTAAACATTTATAATATCGTATTTAAATAATTTGCATATTAATAAAGAGGGTACGAATCCGTTTACATAGAAATCATTCGACTGAAAACCCAAACATAAAGAGGCAACAATTAATCATTTTTATTGCATCGAAAAAAAAATCGTTTTATTTTCGTCTAACAGGCACTAAACAGGCCCATTCGTCATAGTAATGTCGCCATTGTGTTCCGATTACTATCGACAGTCGACATCTCTGTCCCCTCCCTCCATAGAGTGCACTAAACGTATTATTTGTCGGTGAAATGCAGTTAGATAATGGGTGCCTACCTAGAAACACGAATGCACCAAGGGCGTACGTACCCCGCCAGCTCATGGCGGGGTACCTCAAGGATCAAGAATAGGACCTTTATCAATGTAAAAAAAATAATTCATATAAGTAATGGAATCATTAAAAATAATTTTATAATTTTTTTTTTACTCCACTCTATTTATTTTGTTGGTCCGTAAAGTAAATGAAGTGGTGTAAAACATTTTTTTTAAACTATTTTTATTACCTATATTTAATAATAATTAAATTTAAATAAGATAATAAGAATATTCTCATTGATCATATAAAATCTGAAATATGTCACCACATTCAAGTGATGGTCTAGGGGACAAAAAGCTTGGTTCCTAATCCAGGGACTATGGTTCAATTCTGGATATGACCCGGTTCCTTCTTTACTACGAGTATAAATTATATTATAATAGTCCATTGTTTTGGCCGAAACACTATGATACTTTAACATGATAAACTGATAAATAAAAATAAATTAAATGTTTTATGTATCACAATTGTATTTTTATTTTACAAGATAGCTGTTTCGTAAACCTATGTTGACATCATCAGGATATATTAAAATAATATATCAGACGTGTATTTGTTCCTATGTAAATTTGATTAATTTAATTGATATAATTTTGAAGTTCTTGCTGGAGTCGAGTTGGTACCTAATTATTTTAATTGTCGCGAAAAATTATAATACATTAAACAAAGTTTTTTAATTTAACAGTTTATTATATTATAATAGTTTTAAATCATTGGTAATACCATGATTTAAACATTTCAATGCATTTAGCATCAAAAAATTAAGTTTGAAGAATGGCGTACTAAACTGAATGGCGTACGTATTATTTTACAATTTACAAAGTAATCCGATGTTTTCATTGTTTTCTCCAGTTATAATAGAAAACGTATCGTTTCACTTACCAAATGGACCTACCAGAAGTTGTACACATTTATTTTTAACATTGCCATGTTCTCTGATTCCTACACAAACTCATTATTTCATGGAATATATAGTATGTAGGAATAACGATATTTTTATTGACATTTTAAATAAAAATCTGAATTGGGCTCGGAAAACATCTCATACATAATAATATGATATAAAAACTTTTGTTGTCAAAATGTCTATAATGTTTTATAAGATATCCTAAAGAGACAGAATCAAACTTACGTCACAAATAATAAAATTCCGTTTCCCACATCATCATATTGTTAGAAACATATGTAGTTTATATATTTTTAATAACTAAAACTAAACGTAAATGCTAAATTATATAAAACAACATTTGAATTATTCCAAAGCTTCTGTTCCAAAAAATAATAGCTACCCTACACCCCTGGTACCTACCTCACATATGACATGTGTTGAATTTTGTTTATTGCAACATTTAAGTTGCCATTGTAATGAAATCGAATGCCGGTTGTTGAACGAAATGACTCGAGATTTCACGCTTGGTAACACACAGTTTTTTGCCTGTATATTTTTAAGGGCGTTCGGTATTCCCTCCAATATCAAAATCGATAGTAATGTTTCGAAATATTTCACATTTTACACGGTTTGCTAAGCTTTGTTCCTCCCTCTTCCTGTGTCAATTTAAAATAATGTCATTTTGAGCATTATTTTCAGTAAGACCTCTTACTTACCCCCTTCAGTATTCACCCCCTTCATTTAATTGTAAATTTACTCAGCCTACACAACCGCTTTTCTGTTTTCCAGAAGTTTTATTACAATTTATGGGAATGGCATGTGATAATGCGTTAGACAATGCATTATCAAATGATATTCGATAGGTGAAACATGTAATTTCCATAACAAATAATAAAACATCGAAAAAATAGACGTTTTCATTCTTATTAATTGAAGTTAACGTATAATTTCATAAACATTATTTCTTTATCCATGCGTTCCATGTGTCTAAACCAACCCTGTGATCCTTTCATAAATTTGTTCATAATATAATACTTTCTTCCGCTCTACATTCCTTCCTTATAATCAGCATTTGAAATACTACCGTACATTGTTTTAACACGCATTCGTCTAAGTGATCTTATCTCCACTGCTCTTATTCTGCTTGTATTATATTGTATCAATGTAAATTAGTTATTAAATTAAAAAAACACATTTTTTAATTTTTAAGTTTTATTTGTCTATATACTAGTATTATAACTTACATAACATGCCTATAGATGTACAATATTTTTTTAAAACAATAGTGTTTTATGACATAAGAAGCAACATTATGGATTTCTACAATGCTTACTCTTTAAGTTTATTTAAAAAAAAAAATAGAGTAACTTGTTAAGGGCATTATTTATGGTGAAAATCAAACAATTGATAGTGCCCTAGTAGGGCGAAACACGTCCGTCCCATAAAATATATTAAAACTTCTAGAAATTTCTATTGTATTTGTGTTATAGTATTGCCTAATAAACAATAGATAAATCATAACACCATTCTTAATTAATATTTCCGGTCTTCCTTCTCCGGTCTTAATCTAAAGATTGGTCTGCAGCAAGGCGATGCATCTCCTCTTCCACCCGCTCGGTCCTCGGCAACTCTCTTCAACTCCGCATAGGAAGTGCAGCCCATATCTCGGCAAATCTGGTCTAGGAACTCCTGGTGAGGTCGTCCTCTGTCAATCGATCCCTCGACCATTCCCTCCAATACATCATGCAGGAAACATTCGTGTCGCAACACAGGATCAATCCATCTCGCGCGCCTCTCCGCTTTGGTGTTCAATATGTGCCTGTTCTCTATAACTCTGCTGAGAACCTCTTCATTTGTAACATGAATATTTACCAGCGGGTAAATATTGTTTGGATCCATAAAAATATTCGACACTTTGATCAATATCCACCCCCTTTAAAATATACAGATATTTTTTTTGTACGTGCGTTTATATATTCATTTTTATTTTACAAAAATATAAGCCTTGGCGAAGTCGTAAAGAGAAAACATTTGACAGTACCTACTGTAGATAGTAGATAGGGAGTAATTCTTTGGGTTGTATAAGCTTATCTCGCTTTGTGTCCAACAAGCGCTGTGTAAAACAAACATTCTCTTAATTTTCTGTGTGATTTCGGGAGTGATTGTACATAATTACACATGGTAATGTTTAAACCTTCGCTTACCGACGCTGTGTAGATGGTACACATTTATTTATTTATTTTTAAACAACGGGTCGTTTGAACTCAATTACTATAAACAATTTGTTTTTATTTCTTCTATATTCGCCTTCACTTTGTGCTGTGGATTCATATTTGAAAAAATATAGCTATACTTTGCATTACAACAATTAGAAAGTTTAAAAATTTAAAAAGCAATTCCCATGCTAGATATGTTCCCGTTACATTTACCCTCTCTTCAATCCTTATTATACACCTTCCACTCTATATGTTCCCGTTACATCTCTCCTCTCTTCAATCCTAATTATACTCCTTCCATTTTTATACATAACTCGATCTCCATTTAGTATATAAGTGACCGCTCTGTTTTATTTGACTGTTATAATTGTATACATTGATAAAGGTTACTTGTAACCGAAACATGTCTGAGTTCAGTAAAAATAAAAAGTATTGTAATACAAAGTATAACTATATTTATTCAAATTTGTTTTTAGTTCAGCTTCTTCTCCTGTTCTTTACCCGTCTCTTCGCTGCCGGATATAGACCTCTTCAAATGTACGAGTATCTATCCTGTAAACTCTCATCTATCTTAATCCCTCGACTGGAATTAGGTCGTCAGCCGATCTTCTTTGGAATCGACCGATGTTACTTCTTTCCTCCCACGGTCTCCACGTTAAGCCACCGGATGCCCATCTTTCTATCCCCTGTCTAGCGACATATCCTTCTCATTTCCACTTCAGTTTGGCAACGCGGTTCATTATATCGACATTTTTAGCTATTATATTGAATCTCATCACATGTAAAGAGAATAACGAAAATCTATCACAATTTTATTGTCAAGGACAGTGAGAAAAACACTGTCATCGCCGGGAATCGAACCCAGGACCGTCTGTGTGACAGTATTAACGCTTGCCACTCTGCAACGAAAGTCGTCTAATAACGTTAATATTTCTATAAATAAAAATACGGTGGTTAGATAATCGTAAGATGATGAGGTCTGACTATCTATAAAAATAAAAATAGGAAATTAGATACAAAAGCGTTTAAATCTCACAATAATGAAAAAAAATCCGAAAAATGCTTCAGCCACCGACTTAATTTATATTGTACGTTTCACAGATGACAGTGTTTTTCTCACTGTCCTTGCCGGGAATCGAACCCAGGACCGTCTGTGTGACAGTATTAACGCTTGCCACTCTGCAACGAAAGTCGTCTAATAACGTTAATATTTCTATAAATAAAAATACGGTGGTTAGATAATCGTAAGATGATGAGGTCTGACTATCTATAAAAATAAAAATAGGAAATTAGATACAAAAGCGTTTAAATCTCACAATAATGAAAAAAAATCCGAAAAATGCTTCAGCCACCGACTTAATTTATATTGTACGTTTCACTTATTAAACTTTGAATTATTTTATATTGTAATACAATTCATTCTCATTTCAAGATAACACTCAAAATATTTAGAATTAAATGAGGTATCTAGAAAGTATTTTGTTTAAATTGGGCGAATGTTTACTTTCGTATGTGGATTATTTTTGTCCCTACAAACAAAATTAAAACTTTATCTAAGGCAACTCGCGATAGAGTCCTTTGAGGATTTCGCAGAGGCGGGACCTTTGTAAATAAACAAATAAATAAACATTAAATGTAAATCTGTGCTTACACGAAAAGCTTTAGAGGACTTTTCTTACCCATCGCTGAAATAATACATTGGGTAGATAGTGTGGGATTCCGAAACATTTAAGCCTTTAAAATATAGAGGCTGTGTTTTATAATTTAACACATACATTTACATGTGGAAAGCAACGGAAAACTAACACATAGAACCCAAGTGGGATCCGTAGCGACATTTTGTAGAGGCATGCTTTCCAGCAAAACATACCCCATCGTAGCCCTACTACTCCTGAAATTAAACAATGGAATTAATTGAATTATATTCCATAATAATACTTGAATAAGAAGATAATAGTAGGAATTTGTTATTTATGGAAGTATTCCAATTAATTATTTATTAAAAACGTGTAGACTAAATATCTTGTTTACGAAAATTGTATAAATCTTTGAATAACTCTATGCGTGTTTAATTTATTTTCACGATTTCACGCGGAGAGGAACAGATTACGCTTCTTGATTATTCCGGAAGACCTACTAAAAGCTTCGTTAATTATATTTAAGATTGGATAATTAAAATCCTTTTATAAACGGTAATAGAAAATGTATTCATTCATGAAAATGATGAAAATCTGTGCACCGGTTTTTCATGGACGCTTAGTAAATATGACTGAAGGCAGCAAATATATTTTGGATTAAGTTTTTTTATTTTATTTAACGACTGTTTTTTCCGCGAGATTATTATTATCGACGTCTTTCAAAGATATCATGCCTTCTTCATCGGTAAAATATGTCATATGTGACATATGGTTCTGAGTCGTGGACAATGATTGTAAAAGAACAACAAAGAATCTACTGGTTTGAGAATAGAATGCTTAGAATTATCCTGGGACCCAGACCCGGTGTTGCAGCGGGAACTTGGAGGCATAGGACCAACCAAGATATCCATAAGATGACTCAACAGTCCATTATAACGAGCACCGTGAGAGCCGGTCCTCTAGCACGGATTGGGCACGTATGCCGAGCCGAAGAGACCAGAGCAATCAAGACCCTGTACGCGTCTAGACCGACTGGAGTAAGACCTCTAGGAAGGCCTAGACAGCGCCTAATGGACAATGTTCTGGCTGACCTGGCTAGGTTGAGCGAATCGGACAGCTGGGAGCAAAAGGTTCAGGATCGAGGAGCTTGGCAAAAAATCATCAAGGAGGCTAAAACTCTTCAAGAGTTGTATGGCCATGGGAAGTAAGTTAGTAAGTAAGTCATCGGTTAAATAATATAAGCTAAACAAAAAAAATATTAAACATAATGCAATTACCAAAAAATAATGTCCGTTGTTTTGGCCGAAACACTATGATACCTTAACATTTTAAACTGTTAAATTAAATAACTTTGTTTTATGTATCACAATTGTATTTTATTTTACGCGACAGCTGTTTCATCCACCTATGTTACCATCATCAGGTGTTACAATAATATATCAAATGTCAAATTTTTCGAACCTTTATGTGTATTTGTTCCTATGTCAATTTGAATAATTTCTTTGATATAATTTCGGAAATGGCCAATCATTGTGTGAATTTTGACCATCATTTCGAGACCAACAACACATTTTTTTTACATACAGCAAATAATCCTCAAAAATTAGAGAAAATAAGAGAAAATAAGAAAAAATTGAAATTTTAAAGGCAAAAAAATATAAACCAAATTTTATAAATAACCAAATTCCAGCTTATTACCCATTAGTATATAGCACATTAAAAACGTTTCCCCTATACAATCTAGCTAAAAAATAATAATGCTACCTTCAACTTTTGACACCTTTCTTATTAATATTATCTACTTCCTGTTATTGTTTATCGTTTTTAATTTATTATGTTTCATCGTTTTTGACTCTATACTATGTGTAATTGTTCCTTCTAACTATTGTTTTATTATTATTTTTTATTATTATATTTTCCACCTTTAATATTTTCTCCTATAAATAGTAACTTACCGTTCTTTTATATAAAATATTTAGGTAACTAATTCAATTACAGCAAGAACTTCAAAATTATTTCAAAGAAATTATTCAAATTGACATAGGAACAAATACACATAAATGTTCGAAAAATCACGAAAATTTGACATTTAATATATTATTGTAACACCTGATGATGTCAACATAGGTTGATGAAACAGCTATCTCGTAAAATAAAATACAATTGTAATACATAAAACAAAGTTTTTTAATTGAACAGTTTAATAAATAATGTGCTTTTATGTATAAAAAAAATAAATGCTGGCGACAGGAGTACGTGCAGAAATATGGGGGAGGCCTATGTCCAGCAGTGGACGACTACAGCTGTTTAAGTAAGTAAGTATATTCATGTCGCTAACTTCTCATGCCATTATTGTGTTAATTTGGTTATACCCGGCACTAATTGTCAATATACGATGTTTACCAACATTTGACTGTCACAGTAATGAGTCTTAACTTGCAGCGGGAGACGAACTGAGTCTGTAAACGTTCCCGCAATCTCCTGGGAGGGGTAGGCACCCGCCCGTCCCGGGAGGGTTGGCGACTTTATGTGACGAGGGTAGTCCATACTCCGTCATGGAATATCTAGTAAGGCCTGATACACACCATATATTTTTATTTATTTGGGGTAACAAACAGCGATTACAGTACTGTAAATAAAATACATAGAAACAATAAAATCGCAAACAAAAACCTATCCAATAAAGCTAGAATGGCAGTGCATAATGGTGTTCTTCTACCGACCCTTATACGGAAGCGAAGCATGGAACTGGCAAAAGAAGGATGAAAGTAGAATAAATGCAGTAGAAATGAGATCTCTTAGATGAATGTGTAGATACTCTTTGTATGATAGAGTGTCAAATGAAAATATAAGAAGTGAATGCGGTGCGAATGATGGTGTTATGAACAAAATAATGAAAGGATCATTAAGATGGTTTGGACATATGAAAATAATGAATGAAGAAAGAATGGTAAAAAATTATATTTTAACGATGTAAATGGAACTAGAAACAGAGGAAGACCGAGGAAAACGTGGTACGATAAAATAAATCAAATATTGAATGTCGGCCACGTGAGGAATCAGAGAAATCGACGCGCGTGCATGACACGATGTATGAATGTTGAGGAAGCGAGAGAAATATGTCAGGAAAGAAAAGTGTGGCAGTCCATTATTTCTGCCTACCCCTTCGGGGAAACGGCGTGATGGTTAGTTAGTTAGTTAGAAACAATAAATAAAGACTAAAATCATGTAACCACAAGTATAAATGATAATAATAGTTAATAGTACATACTAGTGAATCGAAATTGATTTCTTTTTAAAGACTAACACGAAAGATTTACATCAATGATATTAAAAATTATTTTACAATCTTCGTAGTTCGGATTTGTTTATTTTAAAGCATATAATTTTGTGAAGCAACATCATATCATTAGATCTATTTTCAAGAGAGTATTTTCATATTAAACAAGATTAAAAAAAACGCACAGAAATGTTTGGTAGATTCTGACGTAAAGCACTACTACAATAAATCCATCAAATAAATATATAAGAAAAAAATAATGGCGTTTTAATTCACTTTAAATGATTTTTGATATACCTTAAAAGTTGTGGGTTTTAATTATGATTCTATGATTTAAAACAATATTTTTTCAACAAATATGTTTCAAAGGTTTTATAACTTCATCACCTGGAGAACGATATAATGATGCATTAATATTTCAAATATATGCTAAACTTGTAATTGAAACAACAACGCAGTTTAAGTCCAGTTTTATTTATTAAATATACACCTGTAATTCCACACGTCATAGAGTAAAATATGTGCGTTAACTTTTTAAAGCTAACTGAATAATTCGTTGAATTTAGGAAGTGTTCATGTCTAGGTATTATTTTTTTCAATAGATTTACGTTCATCAGACAGAGGTTCAATTCGCATACTAAATGTTATCATTCGGTTCAGACAAACTGTTGCGAAATAGAACGCGGCAGTTGTGTGTAGCCGCCCTAATGGAATACAGTTTCTGCGGCCCTAGATGTCGCAGCAGCCTCCAAGACCCTTTCAAGTGCAGATTACAAGAGTACTTCGTTTACTCTTGAAGTTTGTTTCCGTCAATGAAGTGAGAACGTCACGATATATTCTAGCAGCGGCGGTCGGTGAACCTGAAAGAAAGCTACATTAAAAAAAGATTCCCTACTTGGCCAATTTCATCAGTAAGAGAATATAGTCACTCTTGGAATGATCTTAGAAATAAAAGTGTATTAGAGGTCCTATGCTTTATGAAACTTGAAATTGAAACAGTATTCTTGCAATTAATTGCGTGTATTTTCACGACATGCGTACGGACATCTAAAAGTCAAATGAACGTCTTATAATGACATATGAAATATAAACGAGAGCTGACACCATCAGAACAAAAAGTCTCATAAGAACCACAAAAAATAAAGACTCTTCGATCCGTTGCGGAAACGACACTCTGAGACAGAGTAAGAAATTCGGAAATACGAAAATCTACAATGTGGAAGATGTCGTGGGCAGCCAAGAGATCTGCCTTCTCCCTGCCCCCGTGCGACCCTCAATTTTTCCTTTCAAAATTAGATGCATCAGGCGATATTTTTCTCCTCGTAGAACGTGACCCAGATATGAAATCTTGCGGACTTTGATCAATGTCAGTAGCTCTCTATTTACTCCTGCACGATTCAGGACTTCTGTGTTCGTCATTCTGTCTGTCCATGGGATTCTGAACATTCTTCAGTGAAGCCACATTTCAAATGCCTCTAACCGGTTCATTGTATTTACATTTAATGTCCATATCTCACACCCATATAACAGAACATACCACACATAACACCTTAAATTTGAAATATATTAACGTTTTAAATTACTAAAAGAAAGCTCTTATAATTTTTGTTTTAAAACATTCAGCCAATTTTCTTTTTCTTCAAATTTCGAATGTTTTAATTGTACAGTGGATTATCGTGTTCTGCCACTGGCATTTTGCTGGTATCAGTTTGATCGGGTTATTATCCCCCGAAGAGGGTAAATAGCGATGAAGGAAGCATCCGTTATCTGAATGCATATTACTAAATCTATTTATGTGCATTCGTCAGCTCGTCACAGACGTAGAAATGTAATTTGGCATAGGAGAAAAATAAGGAAATATATTGGGATGCTGAAGGGGAAAAAAAGGATCACGATTCTTATCTAGTTTGGTCGTTGTTTTGATTTAAGAAGAAACCTATTTAGTCTTGGCAATCTAAGGTTTGCTTGTCCTTTTGTGCGTTTTATAATTGAAAATATGTGCCTCTAAACTCAAGTAAATATTATCAATCTATGGCATAAAGGGTAAATGTTTCGACTCTCTTTTGGGGTAATTTACAGAAGAAGGAAAAACTGCTCAGTTATGTTTGAATAATTGAGCCATTAATAATTTTTATTTTATAATAGTAAACACGATTGTTTAGTGGTTTTACTTGGATTTAATTTATATACATTATATAAATTCGGAGAAATTTGTTTCGCCTTGCGAGGGCATTCTCAAACAATCCTAGTTTGAAAATGCCCTCGCAAGGCGAAATAAATTTGTCACAATTTATATAATTTATATAAATGAAATCCAAGTAAAACCACTAAACAATTGTGTTTATTATTATAAATTATTAATAGGGTTTTACAAAACTCAACTCAACCATCAATGAACCATTCATATATGTACAATACACACACATACTCGTACAATATATGTTATACTATACAAACATTACGAAGACTTGATTTAAAGATGCCATTTTTGCCGATAAATGTATTTAAATATAGGGAACTTACTTACTTTCTTACTTCATATGGCCACACATCTCTTAAAGAGTTTAAGCCTACTTGATGATTTTCGTTCAAGCTTCTCGATCCTGCGCCTTTTGCTCCCAGCATTCTGATTCGCCAAACTTAGCTAGATCAGCCAGAACATTATCAATTAGGCGCTGTTTAGACCTCCCTAGAGGTTTTACCCAGGTTGGTTTTGATGCGTGCAGGGTCTTGATGGCTCTGGCCTCTCCAACTCGGCACACGTGGCCAATGAAGCTAGGCAATAAGATATGGACCAGCTCTTACGATGCTCGTTATAAGGAACTGCAGGGTCATCGTACGGTGTCTAGGTATCTGGGTCATCGTAGGGTATAATGTAGTAAAAGGGTAGGCAGAAAGAATTGACTGCCACACTTTTATTTTCTAACAAACTTGTCTTGCTTCCTCAATATTCATATATCCTGCACAGACGTTCATTTCTCCAACTCCTCACGTAGCCGACATTTGATTTATTTGATCGTGCCACGTTTTCCTCGGTCTTTCTCAATTTCTAGATCCATTTACATCGTTAACGTATTCTTTTTTACCGTCCTCTTTTCGGTTTTCTAGAAATTTTATTATATTTTATGGGAATGACATGTTTCGCCCTTCTAAGGTATTATCAGATGTGACATTTGATAATGCCTTAGTAGGGCGAAACATGCAATTCCCATTAAATATAATAAAACTTCTATAAAATTGACGTTTTCATTCGTATTGATTATTTAATATGGAGTTTTACATCAATGTTCAAGAAACAATAAATACGTTCTCTTTTCATTTATTATTTTCATGAATCCAAACCATCTTAAAATTACTATCATCATTTTGTTCATAACTCTTTCATTCACACTTCGTTCAATTGTAAATAAAACGCTTGTTTTTCACCACTTGAGTATTATATTTTACACGACTAGTTTCGGAAGTTACAGATGCTTCCATCTACAGGTTTAAATATAAAGTTTATATTTAAACCTGTAGATGGAAGCATCTGTAGGTTCCGAAACTAGTGTAAAATATAATACTCGAGTGGTGAAAAACAAGTGTTTTATTTACAATTTAATCATGTCCTGCCACAAAGTGAATGCCGAAACAATAAATAATACACTTCGTTTACTTCCTATATTTTCATTTGACACTATATCATACACAGATTTCCACACATTGGTCTAAAAGATCTCATAAAGAATGAATCTAAATAGATATGTTAATATTTTTTATTTTCATAAACTTGTTGGAGATGTTTAATTCTGGTTTAACGGACGTAGCGTAGCTGTCACGTGATCCTGCCGTAGACTTGCTTGGCGAAATGTTTGTGACGTTATAATGAACCTCCCGATGGCCGCAGCCCCCCGCCCCCCACGCCGCCCCTCGCCACAGCGCACTTTACATCGATTTCACCCCTCCCCGCCCCGTGAGTTATTCTTAAATTACGTAACTTCTAGCCTTGGCCGAAAGCGACTGGAGTAGCCTGATATCGATGTGGACATTTTTAGCTTTACTTCAAATCCTCACGAACGCTTTGCCGAGGGCTTTCTACATCAAAAGCTATATTGAACTACGTGATATTGCTCCTTGAAGTAATAATTTTTTTAATAACGTAGATTGAATTGTAAACGTATTGTAATCTTGTGCAATATGTGTTGTATCGGACGTATGCGAGTAGTTTTTAATTTTATTAATTTTTTATTATATTATTAATTTTTTATTATTTTTAACTATGCTAATTTTATTATTTAATTCATGTTTGTTATTTTGTATTAATCTAATTTAATTTGTTTATGTTTTCTTAAAATAAATAAGGCAGTCGGTAGTCGCGTGAAAGCGCATAGCAACGAGATTTTGCAGTAGCTCAATCGAGATTATTCTCGGAATTTATTTGCCGTTGCTCGCTCGATTTTAACAGCCAATCATAAAGGCCGTAGTACCACAGCAGCTGCGACTGAAATTCTCCGAAGCTAAAAAAAACGTTAATAACCGTTATCGCTAGTTTTACGGAGGCTATATAAGCGGGTCTTGTAAGGACTCGGCCCCTCACTCTTCCTTCAAATTCTGACACGCGTAGACACGCTGCGCGTAAGGAGGCTTGGCGCTCCTAACTACGTAAAAACCAGTATTTGAGCTACTGCACACTTCTCTTCGCTTCTACCCTGCACCGATTGCCGCATATAATAAAACTTTGTTTTATTACACAATCATCATCACGCCGTATTCTCCGTTTTACCATCCACACCACATCGGAGACGACAAGCAGTCAGCGGCCAAAATAAATATTAATAGTACGGGGGGAGCAATCTGTCCCGTACATGTGTCGTTATTAGAAAATACTAGCAAATTGATCATCTTCACTGTTTAGGAAAATGATTTTCGGAAAACACTATTTTATTACTTCTAATTCGCGATCACCGCGAGTTGTGGATTCACATTTGAATAACTTTTTGAAAACATTGTATTTTCCCAACACTTATTTCCACCTTTCACAAACATGTTTCGGGACACAGACTTCCCTACTTTAGTGTAGGAATTAATACATTTTAACCGGATTAATAATATAAAAATGAATTTTAAAGAATTAAATTAATGCATTTTAAAGGTCAAAATTCATTATTCATACACTGGAGAGGTGAAGTCTGTGTCCCGAAACATGTTTGTGAAAGGTGCAAAAAAGTGTTGTGAAAATACAATGTTTTCAAAAAATTATTCAAATCACAATTTTATTCATTGAGAAAATTAAAATATTTAATTACATAATCCATTGTTTCGGCCGAAACACTATGAAACTTCATAATTATCAAATGTTTTAATTATAAAAGTGTTATTATAAATAGTCCACTGTTTTGGCCGATGAAACTATCATTATTGGTATCATCAGGTGTTACAAACAACTCTTTTTTGTTTATAACACTTGATGATGCCAACGTCGGTGGGCGAAACAGCTGTCGCGACATTCTCAAAAAGTGAATAATTAAAAATTAAATTAAGTTAATACTGTTGTTATGCATATCACTATTTTTTTTTAATATTTTTTAATTGGATTGCTATATACATTATGATGTTATTTTTTTAATGCGATTATTAATAATGAAATGATACTCATATATGTTTAATATAATTTAAATGACTTTATTGTGTTAAAAACAAGCTTATTATTTATTATAGTGTGGGATTTATTATTGTTTTTGATAACACGTTTCAGGTTATTTGTCTTCTTCCATAATGTTGTTATATAATTCATTTGACATAAAACTTCAAAAATATGAAATTCTTAAATTTATAAAAAATGAAGATATGTATATTTGCTGAATTATGAAAATTAGTATTATCGTGGAAAGTCCGTGGAATTATATATGCTGGAATTCTATTCAGTTACCCCGTTAAATATTAGGTCAATTTGTCAAATTAAGATCATTGAACATATGCCCCTGAAATCAACCGCCCTTGACTAATCGATAGGTTTTCTTGCATTTAGAACTGATGGTTTCGACACAAACATTTATTGAGCTTTCAAAATTTAATGTCAATATTACATCCCTCTGATGAGTTTCCCTCCCTTTGTTTGCAAACAACACCAGATGGCGCAATGCCCGCAGCTTATTAATTCATCCCTTCTAATTTAGAACGCATATTTTGCAAAACCGTTCATCAACATTTTTTTTTAAATATAATTCTTTTTTTTTTATTTTTCTTCTTCATATTCTTCAACCTATTGTATACTTACGAGTATGTTATTGCAAGATTCTCGTCCTGTGAGCTCAAGCTATTTCTTCACCGTTTTGGGATCTCTCTATAAAACCCCGTTCATATAAATGTTTGTGGGATTCATTATTTTTTAAATTCTATGGTCATGTACTTGATAACATCAGGATCAATGTTCACTTATTTATCGTTTCTTGAACAATGATTTAGGTACTATAAAATTCCATATTAAGTAATTAATACGAATGAAAATGTCTGTTTCCTAGAAGTTTTGTTATATTTTATGTGAATGAGATCAAGGCATTATCAAATGTCATTTGTTTGTGTTTACATAAATACTTATGTAAGAAGCGTTAAAGTCTATACCAATATACATATATAAACATATCTGTTGGAGAACTGACGGTCGATGGGGGAGACGAGTTCTGGATTGGAGACCGCGTACAGGATTCCGCAGAGTTGGACGTCCCCCTGCCCGGTGGACCGATGATCTGAAGAGGATTGCTGGACATAGATGGATGGGAGCGGCAATGTACAGGGGGAGGTGGCGGGCTTTGGGAAAGGCTTTCATTCAGCAGTGGATGGCAGACGGCTGATGATGAATATAAATTTAATACTGAAGCGATATCTATGATAGGTCCCCTTTCGTCTACGGCTCGAGGAAAGAAGTACCTAAATCTTTAATTAATACGAATGAAAACGTCAGTTTTCTAGAATTTTTATTATTTTTTATAGGAATGACATGTTTCGCCCTTCTAAGGCATTATCAAATGTTCAGACATTTGATAATGCCTTAGAAGGGCGAATCATGTCATTCCCATAAAATAAAAAAAAACTTCTAGAAAACTGACGTTTTCATTCGTATTAATTATTTAATATGGAGTTTTACATCATTGTTCAAGAAACCTATATATTTCATGATTTAATTGTATCTCAATAGAGACGAAGATGCAAATTGGAAACTGAATATGGTTGATCAAGGTGTTTACAGGACTTATGACCTGTCATTGGTTGGGTTAAGCGCACGCTTTATGTAATTACAACATTCCCCATTCCACATTTCTTTATGATCATGTATGAAAAAATTTTGGAAGTTGTATATACGAGTATGTTATTGAAAGGTGGAATGGGGAATGTTGTAATTACATAAAGCGTGCGCTTAACCTAACCAATGACAGGTCATAAGTCCTGTAAACACCTTGATCAACCATATTTTGTTTCCAATTTGCATCTTCGTCTCTATTGAGATACAATTAAATCATGAATTGATAACCCACGGTGGGTGAAATCCAGTATTCGTATACAAGTATTAGTATACATAAAAACAAAAAATACCTATATATTTAATTACTTACACTATTATATATTATTTTATTTATAATATTTTATTTCTCGTTACCAAATGATAGCAAATTTCATTTTAAAAAGTTATTATCAAAAAGGAATTATTATAAATAACTCCATTGTCAAAATACATTAGTTTGATTTCTATTTTAAACTTAATACGAGTATTACAGGAAGGGCATTTTTTAATGGAAGTACCCTAAAAGAGACCTTATTTTAGTAATATGATGTTGCGGCTTTCAAAAGGTTTCTCTACAACCCTTTACTTCACTTGATATCTCGCAAAAATAACGCGTTTAAATTCACATATGAAGTAAACAACATATTGATCATTGTTTAAACAAAGGTTGTATTAAGGTTTTATTTTCATACTATAATATTGGGCAAATGCATACAAGTCATTTTTTCGCAATTTACAGGAGAGTTTTAAGTTTAAAGAGCTTTCACAATGAAATATGAAAGTGTTCTGTTTTTTTAATCACATATTTGCTGTCTAAAAAATTAAAATAAAATTATAGATGAGTTAATAAGCTTATAATGGCATGTAGTGTTTTGACATATCATTGACCATTTTGCCACGTTCGAGATCAGTATTTTATGGAATGGATTTTGTGCAAAATCTATAAGTTCTATAAACATAAGCTTATGCTATTAATATGTATGAAAAACGATAGTTTTCAAGGAGTTTTATTATAATATTTATGTTTGACATGTTTCGCCCTTCTAAGGCATTTTCAAAATGTGGCGAGAATCAGTTCGTGGTTGCTTTTATACCCGAGCCGAAGTAGCAGAATTCGGGTTACTCAATAAATGTTTACAGTAATTAATATGTAAGACCGAAAAATATTGGATTACAATTCCTGAAAATACTTAGCAAATATTTTGACTACTTATGTTTACACATGGAAGTTATAATATTATATATAAATAATAAATGTACAGGTAGATTCAACCGAAGTATTTTCTCAGAAATACATGTTCGAGAAACAATAAATAAGCTTATGCCTTATTGTGTAGTTGGTATTTAATGACAATTTGTCATTAAATCGACAAATTCTGACATGTGTACTTTTGCTAAATGGGTATAGACTTACATATTTTAATATATATCTACTTTTTCTTCAAGTACCCTGTCGGGTCCCCCCAACCTTGGCGATCACCTCGGCGAACCTGTCCCTGTCCTCTACCGCTCGGAACAGCTCCTCCACACTTCGGATGCCGGTCCACTCCCTCACGTTTCGCATCCAGGACATTTGTCTGCTTCCGGGCCCTCGGCGTCCCTCAATTTTCTCCTCCAATATCAGTTGGAGGCAGAAGCATACAATTGATACCGTGTCCTGGAGCATGCTGCCGTGATGGCGAGCGTGCGCATTAATCTGTCGTGACGGGCTCGAGATTCCGAGATCTGAATACCGAGACTATAAATAACTTATTATGTTAATAATTTGATGCTTTTTTTTGGTTACAGGTAATATTTCGAGTTCTTTCTATTTTCGAGAAAACATCTTGAATTCTTGTACCACGATACATGGTGAGTATAAAGTTTATTTTTATTTTTATTTGGGTATTTGAAACAATTTTTGGAAATTATTTTATCATCATAATATTGCGATTGTGTTCATCTCAAAGTAATTAAAAATATTATGATTTATACTGTGATTGTTTAATGGATAATTGTTCTTAATGTTAATACTTTAAATCTGGATATTACTACAATCCTATCAATCAATGCACATCTCTTTAAGTGGTAAGCAGAGAAGGCGATATTGTTCCAAGATAAACCGCTTGAGTTCATCATGTTTTTTCAAACTTTTTCGAACCCCGAAGAAGACATTAATTTTGTTAATAAAAAGAAAGCTTACGTAAAGCTGACCTTCAATATTAAATGTATTGTGGCACTAGCATAAGAAATCAGTATTTCATTTCATTTATTTATTTAAATATATCCTAAGCATTACATAATTATTTTATAATACACTAAGGATACAAGTTGGAGATACACAACAATAAGTTAAACATAATAAAATAGTAAAAGAGCGAGAAACATAAGATACATGACAAATTAATAAAATGAATATACAATTATAATAAGGACAGTGCTTCCCTCAGGTGAGCCAGACTATCACAAAACACGTCAAATTCCGAGGTGATACGATTTAGCAAAGATATTGATCTACCTACCGGCATAATCATTGGCAGGTTGGTTCTGCATCGTGGGAGATAAAACAATCTATGGCCCCTTTGTCGAAGATAATTATCAGGGACGAACAAACTTGTATCACTCAGGATTTCTGAGTTGTGTATACAACCGCCTATCAGTCGAAAGAAGTGAACACCCAAGTAGATGTATCGTCTCCTCTCGAGTGACTGGTAATTGACTGGTAGACACGGGTAATACCCATACTCAGAGGTAACGCAGAATATTCTTCTTCTTCAGCCTTTGTGGCCGTAAACTCTTGGACGTAAGGCTCCTCTCATATTTTCCACTCCCTTCTATCCTGAGCGATTCGTATCCAGGCACTTCGTATCCACATTCTTCCGGATATCATGGCGCCAACGCAACTGTGGGCGTCCAACTCCACGGTTTGCCGTTCTCGGACACCAGCACAGCAGTTTCCTTTTCATATGGGTCACGAGCGACGTGTTCACTTAAGGGTTGTGGCCAATTTAATGAGATCGGAGTCTATTGTCCTGGCTCATATGTCTTCATTTCTGAGTGTCCCGCAAGCTAATACCCAACATGTCTCTCTATGTTGCTCTCTGTGTGACTCTCAGCTTGATGGCACTTTTTGTGACATTGTGACTGCGTCAATACCAGAATATATAGAACACGGTCTTTGAATACGAGAAATCAGTATCAATAAAAAATCTACATAACTTTTCATCTAACTTTGATAAAGTTTCCCAGTAGTTGTCCGAATACAAATTAATTCGACCATCGATCAATTAATAACCATTCCCTTTTCAAATTTGAATTTATCGTTCTTGTTACCATCCCCCCTGTAATTTCCCCTCCCCAACCTGCCATCGCTTGACCAAGGTGGAAATAAATTGAAATTATTGATTTCAAATTATTCATGTATTCAAATTTAGTTATTTTTAACACAATTTTGACTGTAATCTCCGAAATGAATTGTTACTTTATAAATAACATTTATTTCGAGATAACGCTAAAGTATTGTACAGTATATTATTTTTATAAACTGGTATATTTACGAGTTAATCACTGCCTATTTTCAGCTCGTTGCCATCTTCTCGATACTGTAGAAGATGGCAGCTAGCTGCCAAAACCGGTCGAAGACACAAACATTAGTGGATTTTAACTAAATATACATTTTAAACAGATATTTTATTATTTTAATTATTTACAATGAACTTCTTCCATGAAATTTATGGTTTTGGTAATTATTATTACATTATTTTAAATTTTATTTCCAAATATACGAGTATATATGAGAATGACATGTTTTCCCCTTCTAAGACATTAAACTAACCCACTAACTAACTAACCAGCACGCCGTCTCCCCGAAGGGATAGGCAGAACGAATGGACTGCCACACTTTTCTTTCCCGATATATTTCTCTCGCTTCCTCAACATTCATACATCGTGTCATGCATGCGCGAAGATTTCTCTGACTCCTTACGTGGCCGACATTCAATATTTGATTTATTTGATCGTGCAACGTTTTCCTCGGTCTTCCACTATTTCTAGTTCCATTTATATCGTTAACATATATTTTTTTTACCATTCTTTCTTCATTCATTCTCTCCATATGTCCAAACCATCTTAATAATCCTTTCATTATTTTGTTCCTAACACCATCATTTGCACCGCATTCACTTCTTATATTTTCATTCGACACTCTATCATACACGGAGTATTCACTCGTCTAAAAGTATACATATATTCAGAAAAATATGAAAGGAAAGGGATTGAGGTTAGTGTCTGTCTGTTGATGCCACCAAGCCTGGCGAGACCGTACTCTGTCGGAATAAAGACAAAAAATATCGTTTTATTTAAATGTAACTAAATTATTCACTAGATAATTTTTATATTCTTCTATCTGGCATTCCCCTCGTTATATTTCCTTTATATTCCTGTGTATGATAGAGTGTCGAATGAAAATATAAGAAGTGAATGCGGTGCAAATGATGGTGTTGTGAATAAAATAATGAAAGGATCATTAAGATGGTTTAGACATATGGAAAGAATGAATGAATAAAGAATTGGAAAAAAATTATATTTTAACGATGTAAATGGAACCAGAAATAGAGGAAGACCGAGGAAAACGTGGCACGATCGAATAAATCAAATATTGAATGTCGGCCATGTGAGGAGTCAGAGAAATTGACGCGCGTGCATGACACGATGTATGAATGTTGAGGAATCGAAAGAAATATGCCAGGAAAGAAAAGTGTGACAGTCCATTCTTTCTACCTACCCCTTCGGGGAGACGGCTTGATGGTTAGTTAGTTAGTTATATGTCCTTTAAATTTGCTAACTTTTGCATAAAAACATTGTTTATTTAAAATATTGTATGCCCTTTGTGATACATGGAGTACTCTATGTATTTGGAATGTTGATTTCAGGGCAAGATGCTCCAGAATTTCCTAATTTCACAAAATTTGTTTACTCCCCCAGAAAATTTGAAAGAAAATCCCGCATCGGGCTGTGGACTTACAACGCTTTAGCAAACTTTGGACAACATTTGCTGTAATTTAAAATTTTCCTCGTTTATTCGCCACATCCCATCCCCGGGGAGATGTCTCCTACTCTACTAGGTATATCAGCCCAGTGACGTGCACTGGTCTTTGATATTAAAAAAACAATCGTTATCGGGTGTGGCAAGTTTTATTCTCAAACTGCCTAGTTAAATATTTTCGTATTGTTTCTTGAACAATGATGTAAAATTCCATATTAAAATTATATTATTGATGAAAGCGAAACATGTACCTCGCATAAAATATATTGAATCTTCTAGATAACTAATATTGTCATTAATATTTACTGTATTGTCAGAATATTATTTTTATGAACTGTTAAATTTACAGTTTAGTTTCGAAGATGTGGTCAGATGGGGACGTCAAAGACGGCGATACTGGCATCAACACGTAAAAAGGATGAGCTCAAATAGGATACCACACATAGCTCTCCATGGAACGCCAAACGGACAACGCCGACCAGGAAGACCCCCGAAACGGTGGAGAGAAAGCTGGAGTTCAGCGTCTCAAGAGAACCCGCCTGAAATAACAGACTCCTGAGTCTACCAAAAGTGAAGAAGAAGAAGAATTTAAATTTACAACACTGTTACATTATCACAATGCATTCGGGCTTCACAAAAAAGTAAAGGAAATATCTGGGACAACAAGGAAGGCTACACCTACATGTCTGATGGACGATTCCAATAAATTAATATTGGTTGAAAAAGAAATCCTTAAGACATGGGAAGATCACATTGAAAAGTTATTCAAAGATAATAGAACTGACTTCACAATTGACGGTGAATTAGAGGGACCCTCCATCCTCAGATCTGAAGTTATACATGCCATCAGAACTTCTCCTAACAGAAAAGCATGTGGTCCTGACGAAATCCCTGCGGAATTATTGAAATTGATTAATGAGGAAAATATTCACTACCTGCTGAGGCTATTTAATAAGATTTATGACACAGGGATTATCCCCCAAGAATGGCTGAAATCGATATTTGTCACCTTACCTAAGAAGCAGCACCCAAAGAATTGTAATGACTATCGCATGATTAGCCTAATGAGTCATGTACTAAAACTGTTTCTTAAAATTATACATGCCCGAATAAGAAACAAGTGCGAGCAAGATCTAGATGACACACAATTCGGATTCCGAAATGCATTCGGAACCAGAGAAGCGCTACTGGCAGTCAATGTCCTGCTACAGAAGTGTCGAGATCAACGCAAAGAGGTGTTTGCATGCTTCATCGATTATGAAAAAGCGTTTGACAGGGTAAGGCACACGACACTCATGGAGATGCTCAAAGACTGTAACATTGACTCCAAAGACCTGAATTTCATAAGAAACCTCTACTGGTGTCAAACGGCAAAGATCAGATATGGAAGTGGAAATACAGAGGCTATAGCTATACAAAGAGGAGTTCGACAAGGTTGTATTCTGTCACCTCTATTGTTTAATCTGTACTCCAATAAAGTTTTCCAAAGAACTCTAGAAAACTCTAGCCTTGGAGTGAAGATCAATGGAGTCGTTATAAATAATATCAGATATGCTGACGATACAGTCATATTGGCTGAAAGTATACCTGATCTCCAAGAACTCCTAAATAAGATTGACACGGCTGGAGAAGAATTGGGTCTGACAATAAATGTCGCTAAGACCAAGTGGATGTCGTTTGGAAGACTTGATTATTCTGGATCATCTTTGCGACTAAAAGGAGTAAATATCGAAATGGTTGACCAGTTTAAATATCTCGGCAGTATCATTACTAAAACACTCGACCCAGATACAGAAGTAAAATGTAGAATAGAAGTTGCACGTGCTGCATTTAATAAGATGAGACCCTTCTTCTGTGACGATAATTTAAATCTTAAACTTCGACAAAGAATGATAAAAGCTTACATATGGTCAGCTCTATTATACGGAAGTGAAACATGGACTCTAAAAGTGAACGTAATGAATCGGTTAGAAGCATTCGAAATGTGGATACACAGAAGAATGCTTCGTATACCTTGGACCGAAAAGGTCAGTAACGTCGAAGTACTTAGGAGAGCCGGAGCCAAGAGAGAGCTGTTGTCGAATGTCAAAGTGAAAAAGGTCTCATATTTGGGTCACGTGCTGCGTGGAGAAAAGTACCGCCTCCTCCGACTTATATTGGAGGGCAAGATAGAGGGAAGACGGGAGTTGGCAGAAAACAGATGTCCTGGCTGCGCAACATTAGAGAGTGGACCGGAATGAGGACGGTGGATGACCTGTTTCGGGCAGCGCAGGACAGGGAGGTTTTCGCCGGAGTGATCGCCAACGTCGGGGGGACCTGACACGGCACAGGAAGAAGAAGAAGTTACATTATCAGAATTGTAACTTTTCATCTTTTTAGAATGCAAAGACAGCTAATTTGCACACTGATGTTGGCATCATCAGAATTTATAAAAAACTCAGTTGTTTGTTACACCTTATAATGCCAACATCGGTTGGCAAAATGTCTGTAGCGTTATTCTTAAAAAGTGGATGGTAAAAAATATTATATTATAACAGTGTTAATACGAATGAATTCGTCAGTTTTCTAGAAGTTTTATTATATTTTATGGGAATGATATGTTTTACCCTTCTAAGACATTATCGATTGTACCTTAGAATGGCGATTATGTATTAATTATTTAATATGGAGTTTTACATCATTGTTCAAGAAACAATTATAACAATGTTGTTAATTTAACAGTAAATAATGTTGAAGTGTCACAATGCAATTTAAAAAACGCACATTTAATAATGGTGAAGTAAGAAAAATATATCTTCCTTTAGAATTGGTTATTTAACTTCTGTAATTTATTATTTCCTGAACAGTATAATTTGAAATTTCTAGCAAGAAATTTCAAATTACAACATCAATACTCTTTTTAATATTAATGAAAAGGTCTGGTTTTAAGAAATTATGATATAGAATACAATAGATGTTTTTACAACATTTTGAATGTATACAAATACTTACGACCACCATGTCTGACAAATTTTTGGAAGTTGTACAAACAAACAAACAGACCATCACGCCGTTTCCCCGCAGGGGTAGGCAGAGAGAATGGACCGCCACACTACTCTATCCTGGCAAACCTCTCTAGCTTCCTCTACATTCATACAACGAGTCATACACGCACGTCGATTCCTCCGACTTCTAACATGACCAACCTTAAAAATTTAATTACTTTGGTCATGCCATGTTTTCCTCGGTCTGCCTCGACTTCTTACCCCATTTATATCATTATAGTATAAGTTGTATATATGTTAATATGTAACAACACACTTTACATGTTATTTTCAACCTACACAGTAGCGCCATCTATGAAGATTAGATTTAATAAGACAATAGATGTTCAACAACATTTTGAATGTATACAAATTCTTGTAGACAAATACTGGATTTCACCCATTGCGGATAAATTATTTTTATTTTACAAGGATTAATTGTATCTCAATAGAGACGAAGATGCAGTTTTCTGGAAACAGAAGGTGGTGGCCGAGGCGCTTACAGGACTTATGACCTGTCATTGGTTGGGTTGAGCGATCGCTTCACGTTTAACAACATTCCCCATTCCGCCGTTATGACCACCACGTCTGACAAACTTTTTGAAAACGCCTCGGCCACCACCTTCTGTTCCCAGAAAACAATTTGCATCTTCGTCTCTATTGAGATACAATTAATCCTTGTAAAATAAAAATAATTTATCCGCAATGGGTGAAATCCAGTATTTGTCTACAAGAATTTGTATACATTCAAAATGTTGTTGTATAAATATAACTGGTACATGCAGGCAAAAAATTGGAGAGACATCTCCAGGCGAAATCTAGTACTGTATGATTTGCATAGACTTTCACAGTACATTAATAAAGGTTTTCTGCTTAATGCTTTCTAATCTTAATATAGATGACGCTAGTGTAGAGTGAACATAAAAATGTGAAAATAGGTGTAGAAACCTACCATATATACAAGTTCCAAAAAGTTTGTCAGACGTGGTGGTCATAACGGCGGAATGGGGAATGTTGTTAAACGTGAAGCGATCGCTCAACCCAACCAATGACAGGTCATAAGTCCTGTAAGCGCCTCGGCCACCACCTTCTGTTCCCAGAAAACAATTTGCATCTTCGTCTCTATTGAGATACAATTAATCCTTGTAAAATAACAATAGATGTTGTATTTTATGGGAGTGACATATTTCGCCTCTTCAAATCTGTCGAGAATAAAATCCGTAGTTGTTTATAAACCCGAGCTGATACAATATAGATGTATAGATTTATTTGTTTGTCTTGTTTTATTAATACCAGGAGTCGATTAAATTGATTGAACGTTTTCACAATTAATATGATTTGTGACAAATAAACATGATACAATATACCGACGCGCGCTACTGCATACCTTGCCGTACTTTAAGGGCGATGTATTCCCACTGACAATTGAATGATACGAATTCTGTCGAAGCGGCAGCAAAGGTACCGGGTATAAATATGGAATATCAGTATAGCACACAAGCTATGTTATGTACCCAATGGGAGTATAAAATTAAGAGTAAATCTCGCAAGGACCAGAGAAGAGATCCGGTTGTTTGAATATGCGTATCTGAAAAAGAGCAATCACACAGTTTCCGGAAATTCGGTTGGTAATTTTTTATTATCTAAGATGAAAGTATACGAATCTACCCTTATTGAAAACATACTAAATGCTAAAGGGTTTACATCTCATAAGCATAGTAATATATTATACACCATTATAAAACGTCAGATTTTAAAATACTATATATTTTTTCCATGGTTAAAATATAAATATTTACCAGCGGACACGGCAGACGTTTTCTGAAGCTTGTCTGCTATTTCAATATGTTTTGTCGATGAATAATACACTCAATACGTATGTAATTGTGTTACATGCCATACATGGAATATCGAAACACAGCGAACAGAATTTTAAATCTACGCGACGCTACAACGCAAGTGATTTGCATGCTCAAACACAGAATTCGACATCAGCGACATCTATGATAAACAAACATAACTATGAATTATTCTCATAAAATCAATTAGTCATGAGCTTTCTGTGTTTTAACGGTCACCTACCGAGTCCAATTGTGATTGTAAACCATCAAACTCCACTCAAACACACACATTAAAAAAAATCTAAATCGGTCTAACAGTCTAGAAGGAGTTCAACTACATACGCCCGTGCATAAGAATTATATATGTAAAGATATATAACTAATTTTTACGTATTTATGAATTTACATAATACCAACTTATTGAAAGTTAAGGCATTAACACTGTGGAATTCCATAGTAACCTACTTTGAGAATTAAAAAAACACTGTTTAAACCACTTTTTAATAAAAAAATAATAAAATACACGACATGTTTCAGAGGATACCTCCATCCTCAGGTGTAAAAATATAACAAAAACTAAACAAAGAAAGACTAATAAAAAACGCCTTATAAATTCGATACAAAAATTCAAAATTAAAAATTAAGTTGGGCTATTTGTTATAAGCAGGTACTAACAATTTTTTTTTACCAGTAAAATTATAAATAACATTAAATAATAATAATACATGATGATAATATAATTTAGAAAAAACGTACATTTAAAAAGATATAATTTATATAGAAATTAATAAATGATTAATTTGCATTTGGTTGGGAATGGGAGCTTGGGAGATTAAAAGTAGAATTTATTCTCTACTCGTAGTTTCTCGACACTTTGTTTGGACAATGTTACAGTTTCAAGAACATAAGTACCAACTGGCAGAACACAGGCTTGTTTATACATAAATATATAATGTTTTAATTGCTTAAAAAATATATTTCCTCTTCCAATATGATTAAGTTTTCATGTACTGTATATTGTTTTATCTCTATCCTTTAATTAACTATAAGAAAGACAATCCCACTGAGCGGAATATTTTAAGAGGATTGTTATCAATAAACATTCGAGCTTGAACTACATTATGTACTACCCTTTCAGGAGCCGAAATTTGGCTTTGAAAATTTTACATTTCACTTAAAATTTTCATTTCACGTAAAACTGTATAATTAATTTTGTCGGAATTGTCGCCGCAGTCCGCCCATCCTGGGTTCCCAAGGATCCAGTAATTACCGGAAAGCTTTTAGCAGAATTAGTCCAAACTTGGACCGGGCCCACCACGAAAGAAAATTTGCCAATCAAAAGTGAAGCGGAGCGCGGTGGTCCGTTTCATACAAGTTACACGACAAAATTCTAAGATTTTTTTTAGTAATATATGTTTAATTTTTATAACATGTATATTGTACAACAGGTCGTTTGAACCCAATTACTAAATACAGTTTGTTTTAGCTATTATATTGTGTGTTACATCTTAATGAAAGTGATTTTAAAAAAAATGATTGGAACAACCCTTCGGGGCGAATGAAACTAGTTCGTCTATTTTTTCTTTTCTTTTTTTACATTTTTGAATTACATTTCATCTTTAAAATTTTTAACAAATCTCTTCTAACAGGACAAGCCCCTTTTTGCTCAAGAAAGCTAATGTTTCTCCCATATTAAAAAAACCTCAACTAGATTCCGAAAATCTTAGTAACTTCCGGCCCGTCTCAAATCTACCTTTCATCTCTAAAGTTCTTGAAAAAATTGTAGCCTCCCAAATTTCTAATCACCTTGCGACAAATAATATTTTGTCTAAATTACAATCCGCCTACAGACGTTTTCATTCAACGGAGACGGGATTGCTTAGAGTCATGTCAGATTTAGTACTGGCAAACGAATCGGGCAAATTGGCACTGCTTTCCCTTCTGGACATGAGCGGTGCGTTTAACACAATTGATCACTCATATCTTATCCAACGATTAGCGATCACGTATGGTTTTAGAGGTAATGCCATAGACTGACTAAATTCATATCTGTCGGATCGTTCACAAGCTGTGCAGCTAGCAGGTAAAAAATCCTCATTTACTAATATCCAATCTGGTGTGCCACAAGGCTCTGTTTTAGGACCCCTTTTATTTATCATGTTTACGAATGACGTTGCCAAAATAATCGAATACTTTGGCCTCCTCTCACATTGCTATGCTGATGATCAGCAACTTTATTTTTTCTGCAACCCTGATGACACCAAACATCTTACGTCAATAACTGTCAACTGCATTGAAGCCATATCCAGATGGATGGCATCAAACAAACTTAAACTAAATCCATCCAAAACGGAATTTCTCTGGACTTCTTCCGCAAAGCGTCAACATCTTACCGATCATTCCTCAATTTCAACAGCTGACAATGATATCGTTCCCAAAAACTCCACAAAGCTTCTTGGTGTTTATCTTGACGCAAATCTGTCTCTAAAATCCCAAATTAATAACACGGTCAGCGCTAGTTTCTTCCACCTAAGACGATTAAAATCCGTCAAAAGGAGTATTCCCCATGACACTTTCAAAACTCTTGTAAATTCCTTCGTTGTGTCACGACTTGATTATTGTAATGGAATTCATGCAAACATTCCAAAACAACAAATAAACAAACTTCAATCTGCGTTCAATGCAGCAGCAAGGCTCATTAAAGGCATTCCAAAAAAGTCACATATAACACAACATCTCAAAGAACTTCACTGGCTTAAAAGTCCAGAAAGAATCCAGTATAAACTCTGCTGGACAGTCTTCAAAGCGCTACATGGAATGGCACCAAGTTATATATCTGAACTCTGTATAACGGACAGCCTAAATTCACGGAAATCCACACTTCGCTCGGCAAACTCCTCAGCAATAGGAAGATTAGTTGAGCCGAAGCGTTGCCCCAGTACAAATTTCGGGGATCGAGCGTTCGCGGTAGCCGGTCCATCAGCTTGGAACAATCTCCCTTCACACCTTAGATGCATAAATGATCCGACAGATTTCAGATCTAAATTAAAAACCCATCTTTTTCATATTTCATACCCAAGTTAAACATTTATACTTTGTTCTACTATACTTTTAAACCGATCGCTTTTTAAGCGGTCACATTTAGATTTTTAGATTTAAAACACGTCTTAATGCGCCCTTGAGGTGATTACATCACAAAAACGGCGCTTTAAAAGTTAGCATATTATTGTTATTATTATTATTTAATTATTTATTATTACTAGTGATACTACTGATATTATTAGAATTAGGCGTTCATACGACATTAACCGGTCTATGATATATTTGATTTAGAAAAACAAGAGTAAAATAAAGGTGTACGTTCAAAATTGTGGAAATGTATTTAAAAAAAAAATTCCAAAAGACACGGCATGTTATATATTTATGTAACTCTCTATCAGGAAAAGAAAAAAAAGGGTATTCAACAATCTCTTGACAAATTCGTAAAGAAGATTACAAAGTCCTAATTCGTTTCGTTATTCTATTATGTTTGTATGAATGTGATTGATCAAAAAATATGTAACTGAAAATACTCATCTAAGTGGTGTTTTTTTTATATGACCTCTTATTTCGTACATTCAAATTTCGCACACATTTTCAGGATCAATTAAGTGCGAAAGTCGAGGGCCGCCTGTAATCCACTTAGTTTTCGTAAAGCAGGACACTGTGCAGTTCCACCTTGTTTTGTGTCAAAATATTTGTTTGGTTAATAGACAAAACCTTGTTTTGTGTTTGTCTGTCGCCCTGGAAGCCCATTGAATCCTTTCTTTTTCAAATCCTTTAAATATGACTTGTTTTGTTTTCCGAACAAAGTGTCTTTAAACTCCCAAGAATCGGCGAGTTTTCTTAAATAAAAGTTAGGATTGGTCGTAAAGGGAAATTTCTTTTCCTTCCTTTTTTAATGAGAGAAAGTTTGCATAATAATGGTATTAGTTTTCTCATTATTTATATAAGTACTCGATATTCTCCATTTTTATATATTCACGGTCATTTTTCCAAAATCAAATAGTAAAATTAGTTGTTGCACTCATGGCACGCTAGAATTTCTCAACGAATACTTTCTTTGGTAGCTATATTATAATTAGACTATTCGTATAATTTACAAACAAAAGGGTAAACACAATAACGAATATAAGAAATCCTTCTTACTTATGTACATATAATTGAAATAACAACGCTGTTTACATTCCACTTTAATCATAATATTAATAGGCAAAAACGAATGTCATCAAGAAAGAGTACGAGAATATTTTGAATACAATAGAGCGATAGAGGAATACTTCTTTGAATTTTGTTCTGATTATTGTTGTATGATAGAAGACTATTAGGAATTTCTTGGAGAGACCACATTACAAATGAGGAGGTTCTCCAAATAATCAAAGGAGGAAGGCACCTGCTCAGGAGCTTGTCCGAAAGGCGTGCAAGATGGATCGGCCATGTAATACGACAAGATGGACTCTTGCAAGCCATAATGGAGGGTATGACCGAGGGGACAAACTCTAGGGGACGCCCACGCCGAGAGTACCTGGAGGACCTGTTGGTGGACGTGGGCTGCTCATCATATGCAGATTTCAAAAGAGCCGCACAATACAGGGAAGAATGGAAGAGAAGAATAAAGGAAATTGCTGCAAACCAATCCTAGGATTGAAATCAGAGAGAGAGAGAGAGAGAAAGAGATAGAAATGTAGAAAGCAAAAGGCCAACAATTTGGTGTTGTTAATTGAGAATTTTTAATGTGTGAAAAAATGTATTTACATTAAAAGTTAAAACTTAATACTGATTACGATTGTATATTGAACGAAGTTTCTAAATGGTAGAAAATCTTTTCTTTCGTGAATATTTCACTAGTTTATTAAATATTTTTATAAAATAAATATGTCAACCACGACAAATTTCGCAGGTGACCTCCATTCTCATTTACACCTGAAAATGGAAGTCACCTCCGAAACATGTCGTGGTTGATATTTTTATTTTATAAAAATATATAAAAAAATAAAGTATAATATTTTAATTGTATCTCAATAGAGACGAAGACGTAAACTGGAAACTGAACATGGATGATCAAGGTGTTTACAGGACTTATGACCTGTCATTGGTTGGGTTAAGCGCACGCTTTATGTAATTACAACATTCCCCATTCCACCTTTGTTATTGTGATCATGCATGACAAATTTTTTGGAAGATGTATATATACTTCGAAATCCATATTTATCTTCACGTGTCAGTTTCAGTCAGCCATCTATGTAGATTTGGTTGCACTTGTGAATTTATTCAAGAATTAACCTATGCAACCGACCCACTAACGCCATCTATGGAGAATGATTTTCGGCATTTAGCAAACTACCTTATTAACACAATGCGAAGGCTGTCGCCTAACATATTGTTAGAAGCCGCTAGGAGTATTATTCCATTATATATGCCAAAGAATTTGACCAGAATATTTGAAGAACAAATATTTGTGAATGTATACTTATACCTGTATACAAATCCTGGATTTACAATTCGTATAATATTCGCGAACAGCATTGTTATTTCAATTTCAATTGTATAACATTGGAATTCCACAGTGTTAACCTCTTAACTTTCAATAAAATAATGAAGATATTCTTGCACGGGATCAAACCCATATTATTTGGACCAAGAATTTGTATTTTATTTTTTAGACCACACGAACACGTTACCGAATAATCAAAAAAAATATACGATATAATTTTTGGGAAAATCAACTTATTTTACTTAAATCTCTTGATAGATTAAACTTAAATAATAATAAAAAACAATGTTTTTTAATGACCGTCTACATTTTTCCTAATTTCGACAGCGACTGTTTTCGCCAGGCTGACTGGCATCTACAGACTCTACAATCTATCGATGCTAGCCAGCCTGGTGAAACCGGTCGTTGTCAAAATAAAGACAGTGGAAATAGTTGATAAAAACATCGTTTTATTTATTATTTCGTTATCTCTGTTTCCTGGAAGTTTTGTTATAATTTATCTAAAGGACATGTTTCGCCTGTGTAAGGCATTATCAAATGTTTGAAAATGCCTTAGACAGGTGAAACATGTCGTTCTCATAAATCATAACAAAACATCTAGAAAACAGTCGTTTTCTATTCGTATTAGTTATCGTTTTATTTAATTATTTATTTCAATGAAATTCTATTTTATTGCGAGCGTAAAATTTCAGATGTTTATTAATCTCAACATATTACATAAAACATGTATGTGTTAAGTGAAATAAAGTGTTGTAATACCAAGTATAATTATATTTATTCAAATTTGAATCCACAACACAAAATGAAGGCGAATATAGAAGAAATATCACCTCTAACAAAATTGATTATTTACAAAGAACTTCTTCTAGAAATTTTAATTAACAATATAAATATTTACATTATTCTCGTACTAATATTTAGTTTGCTGAATTTGATTTGTAAACCATTGTCTCTGGGATCAAAAATATTTTAACATTTAATTAAACGAATAAAAAAAAACATCAAAACAAACATTGCTTTCATCCCCAACGAATAATCTCCGCCAACAGCTCACATGTCACGAACATCCCTACTCCAATCCAAATGCGACCTCAAATTCTTGCTTCTCTAAGGGGATTGCAGACGTAATCCTAATCGAATCCCTATTATACTTTAATATTACCCAAATTTAATAAAAACAACTCACAAAACAAACTCTAAAGCGACATTTTTTTGTGCTTTCAACAATGGATGGGAAAAAAAACGTGTTATGGAAATTTATAATGAAAAATGGCGCGAACGACAAAGCTGAATTATTTCCATTGTATATGCCCATTGACTATTTTCAGGGGATTTATTTGCTAAACGGATTATAGTCTGGCAATGTTTACACGTTTGCTCCTGGTCCCGCATTGTCTCCTGGTACCAGGCCATAGAATTGGGGTCGTGTGGCCAACTTACGGTTGCTACAATGTTACCGGTTCTAATCGAATAGGGTTGTTACATTATAATATATTAAAAGGGGAGATTTAGTGTGGATACTATAAATGAATTATACATTTTTTATTTTATTTAAGTTACACTCTTAAATAATGAAAATAACAAAATAAAAACGTTATATCATTATATAATATATAAGATATATTTAACATTCTGATTCAAAAGTCTGTTCCTCCAGAAATTAATAATACAATCAGAGATTTAAATATGAGAGGCAATACCAGAATTAGATGCAATTATGAACTAAGTAAGACAATACCCGTACTGACAGGTATACGACAAGGAGACAGCCTAAGCGCTTTTCTGTTCAATCTGATAATGGACAAACTTATAGAGGAGACCCAATCGCTACAACTGGGATATAGGATGGGAGAGCAAATTGTCAATGTGGTCTGTTATGCAGATGATGCTATAATCATACCTGAAAACAATTATGACCTACAAAAAATGCTAGACAGACTACATCACGCATGTAAGAAATACATCATGACGATCGCTATCGAAAAAACAAAATGTATAACCTTTTCCAAAACACCCAAAACATGTAACCTGGTTATAGAAAATCAACCTATAGAACAGGTCAGGACCTTCAAGTATCTAGGCATAGGTTGATGAAACAGCTGTCGCGTAATATAAAATACAATTGTGATACTGAAACAAAGTTATTTAATTTAACAGTTTAAAATGTTAAGGTGTCATAGTGTTTCGGCCAAAACAATGAAATATTTAGTTTAAAAAATTTACATTTAAAGGATGTAATTTTTTTATATGCATTTTTGGTTACCATATGATCTATTAGAAATAAAACATATCTTCTACCCCTATATATTTTTGACATAATATAATATATGTACGTCACTTTGAATTGATAATATTCTAAATTCAAATTATTCAACAGCATTCATGTTACAAGTACTACAGTAATCCATGACGGAGAACCAGTAAGCCATATATATGAGGTTAAAAAATGACGTGTTGTACAAGTCATTTAATATGGCATTAGTTCTGACGTTACATAATGAACCTCGCATTGTTCGGGCCTACCCTATCCCCGTTGGATAGGTACTACTAACTTTATCGGTAGCTCCTGCTACTGAGGTGAGAACTCTGCTTCGTCCCATTCCTATTTGTCCAGTGGCGGATCTTCAACTTTTCAAATAAATCTATTTTTTCATACGACTCGAGGAACAATAGATAACTGCCATTAACTTGCCACTCCATTATTTATAAAAAATACATATAAATTGGAAATATTTTGAATATTAGGATTAAATATAATATATACGTATGTAGATTATCACGATATTATGTGGACCATCATATTTTTTATTCTCAAGTTTCAAAGTCAGAGGAATAATATTTCAAATTTTTAATTGTATCTCAATAGAGACGAAGACGTAAACTGGAAACTGAACATGGATGATCAAGGTGTTTACAGGACTTATGACCTGTCATTGGTTGGGTTAAGCGCACGCTTTATGTAATTACAACATTCCCCATTCCACCTTTGTTATTATGATCATGCATGACAAATTTTTGGAAGATGTATATATACTTCAAAATCCATATCTATCTTCACGTGTCAGTTTCAGTCAGCCATCTATGTAGATTTGGTTGCACTTGTGAATTTTTCAAGATTAACCTATACAACCGACCCACTAACGCCATCTATGGAGAATGATTTTCGGCATTTAGCAAACTACCTTATTAACACAATGCGAAGGCTGCCGCCTAACATATTGTTAGAAGCCGCTAGGAGTATTATTCCATTCTATATGCCAAATAATTTGACCAGAATATTTGAAGAACAAATAATATTTCACTTGGTATTCCAAATAAGTAATTCATGTTTCTTGAACATTGAATCCATATTAAATATTTTTATATTGATGAAGGCGTCAGTTTTCTTTCTTTAAGTTTTTTATGTTTTATGAGTGCGACACGTTTTGCGTTGATAGGTCATTATCACATTAAATAATGCCCCAGTTTGACAAAGCAATGGTATATAAAAATGAAAATAAATTAAATAATAAAATATTTTGTTTTAACTATATTTCCTTAAATGAAGCTTTGCTTCGAGCTAAACCGGTTGGTAGTGTTATAAAATATAAAATAAAAATTGTGATACATAAACAAAATTTTATAATTTAACAGTAAAAACAAATTGGTATTAGAATAATATATATTAGTTTCTTCTATGTTTGCATTACTTTGTGTTGTAGATGTTTTATATTTTTCTTTTTCGTTTTGTATACAACACTCACTTTTTAAACAAATTAATCGTAAATATCAAACATGTTTCGGACAACCCGGTCCTTCCTCAGAGATATGATATAGATATTTAAAATATTATAAAATTGTTTACAAATATGATCAGTTTTGACAGATGTCTTTATATCATCTATCAAAACTGATCATATTTGTAAACAAATTTATAATATTTTAAATATCTATATAATATCTCTGAGGAAAGACCGGGTTGTCCGAAATATGTTTGATATTTAATTTTAATTTGTTTAAAAAGTGAGTGTTGTATACAAAGTACATAAAAAAGAAAAATAAATATATAAGTGTTTAAATATATTGTTCAAATGTCACCACAAATCAAATGCTTCATTCGAATGCATCAAAATGATAATTCGTTAGCGAACAAAACAAAACATTGTTGGGTTAAAACAAATATGTAAGTGTTTAAATATTTTTTTAAATGTCACCACAAATCAAATTCTTCATTCGAATGTACGTATATTAATGATAATTCGTTAGCTAACCAAACAAAACAAAATGGTAATAAAACAAACTATATAGCATAAGTGTTTAAATACTCTTTTTTAAAAGTCACCACTAATTAAGTGCTTTATACTTAAGTGTAAATGATAATAAGTTGATAAGAAATGATAATAAACATTTTAAACCGATTCATGTTGTATAAAGAATGTGGAATTGTGGCATTGATTTTTTTCACACCTATACACTTCATCTTGCAAAAAAAAATACACGTTACGCCCTGCTACTTACATCCCTTTTTATTCAGACATTTTTGTATTTGTACGTGTGTGTTTGCATTATAAATACGTCACACGACCTTTGCCGGTTAGTATTTGTTTAATTCAGGTGTTCTTAGCACATGCGGGGCGTTTGAGCAAACTGACGACTCTTTTCATTCCGAAGGGAGCCTTAATAACAAGTTACTTGCAGAATTTTAGAAAAAAAAGCGTACACTTTACATAACTAGTTTTTTTTTGTTTACAAAAATATAAACTTCTTATTATTCTTCCTTGCTGTAGACCTATGTGGCATATTTTCCAGAGTGTTGCTCCTTCCCAGCTGTCCTTCCATCTTTTAGGAGGTCTTCCACGAAGACGAGTCCCATGAGCTGATTATGCAATGCAATATTAAATCAAATCAGTTTATTAACTCAAAAGACATTGCAAACAGGAAAAAGTTTAAGGCATCTTATGATGGGTATCTTATAATCCATTTCTTTAGATTACTCAGGGGATATTTCGAGAACTCGGCCGTGCTGGAGAGTGTTCGGCTTTTTGTCCCTGATAGATATTTCCGACAGCATATATTGTTTTACCTACCGGGCGCCAGAACCAACCTGCCTCTGGTGACAACGGTGGGAAGAGCAATTAATCTTCTGAACGCGGTCCCCTCGGAGTTTAACGTCTTTCAATAATGAAATAAACTGATTTGATTTGATTTAAAAATGTCCTTTATACCGACGTACGAGAACAAGTCAGTAAAGCCTCCGCCGTGTCAGGATGCCTGAAGGATCTGGTCTGGAAGAACAAGCACATGCGTATCGACAGCAAGATCAGAATTTATAAAACATACGTGCGACCTATCATGACGTACGCCTTGCGAACCAAGTGACTACTAAGAACATCAGAGATGAAGGTCCTAATTACTGGAAAAACTCTCCGAGATCGTGTCCGCAACGTAGACATAAGAAAAACTTGCGAAATAGTGGATATCGTTCAATGGAGAAGATTCAGAAGAAGATACTGGAGGGACCATGTAGCCTGAATGGATGGTGACAGACTTGCATATACAGCCGCTTATGAAATCCCCTCCGGACACCGCCCACCTGGAAGACCGCCTAAGAGATGGAAAGACAGCTGGACATCATTATCCGACAAGACATGATTTCCGTGTCACAGATCGTCAGATTTATTAAAAGAAGAAGAAGAAGAAGAAAGAAGAGATGATTTGATATAAAAAAGTCGTTTTCTAAATAGCTAATCGTATTTCTACCCTTAGATACCTGCCTAAGATACTAATCTACGTACCTTGGCAATATGTATGCAGATTGCATGCAGTACGTGCCCTTACTAGGAGTAAGGTCTTCGGGGACTTGTAGCGACGACAAAATGCAATTTGTAAATGTTATAAAGTTCTTTGTTGTATTTGACATCAAAATGGAAATGCGTTTATGTTAAACACGAAAAAGATAAGCCCTCTTTATACATATATTATTCACGAAATAAAACTACCTATGTTGCGTGCATGCTTGGATGAGTCACATCTAGGTTTTGATACCCTATAATTTTGAAAAATGTGAAGCAGGAAATTTTTACATGTAATACGTGGGCTTAATACTAACTAACTAACTAACCATCACACCGTCTCTCCAGAGGGATAGGCAGAGAGGATAAACCGCCACAACGTTCTATCCTGACATACCCTTCTATCTTCCTCTACATTCATACATCGTAACATGCATGATCGTCGATTCTTTCGACTTCGAAAGTGGCCGACTTTCAGTATTTGATTAATTCATGTCATGCTTTCCCTGGTCTTCCACGACTTCTCTTCCCACTCACACTGCTTGTATACAACATTTTAACCATTCTTCTCTCGTCCATTCGTTTCATATATCTAAATCATCTCAGAGACCCTTTTTTAATTTTACTTATGATGTAATTATCTGCCTTACATTTCTTCCTTATTTCGTCGTTCGGTATTCTATCATGTATTGTTTTCCCGCACATTCTTCTTAGAGATATCATTTCTATGGCTTGATACTAAACTGACGAAATCAATTTACACACATGAAATGATACGTATTAATCAAATATAAAATAAGGAATAAATAGAATGTCAATGAAATATAAATGATGAGTGTTGAGAATCTGTTCCAAGTAGCGCAATAAAGAGATGCTTTCGCTGCAATGATCTCCAATGTTGGGGGGATCTAACAAAGCACCAGAAGAAAAATACACCCAGCTAATGGAAGGTAACCCCGACAGAAAATCCTCCAGAGAAGGCAAGGGGATACCACTCTATTTTTCCCCAGGTCATCACCATGAGGCCTACTCAAGGCTGATAGTCAACGTTAGGGAGACCTGACAAGACACAGAAAGAAGAAGAATGTAATATAAAATTTTATTAAATCATCCATTGTTTTTGGCCGAAACACCTTAACATTTTAAAGTGTTAAATTAAATAACTTTGTTTTATATATCACAATTTATTTTATTTTACGCGACAGCTGTTTCGTCAACCTATGTTAACACCTGATGATGTCAACATAGGTTGACGAAACAGCTGTCGCGTACAATTAAATAAATTGTGATACATTAAACAAAGTTATTTGATTTAACAGTTTAAAATTATCTTAAATCTTATACATTGGTAACAATAAGTTGTTAGGGAAATACGAGTACCATATATATTTTTTGAAAACACTGTGTTTCTACTTATTGGTAAAATTTGATAAATTTAATGATTTCTGTACATAAAAAAAAATTATTTCTGTTAACTAACTAACTAACTAACCATCACGCCGTCTCCCCGAAGGGGTAGGCAGAAAGAATGGACTGCCACACCTTTCTTTCCTGACATATTTCTCTCGATTCCTCAACATTCATACATCGTGTCATTCACGCGCGTCGATTTCTCTGACTCCTCACATGGCCGACATTCAATATTTGATTTATTTGATCGTGCCACGTTTTCCATGGTCTTCCTCTATTTCTGGTTCCATTTACGTCATTAATAGATAATTTTTTTACCATCCTTTCTTCATTCATTCTTTCAATATGTCCAAACCATCTTAATGATCCTTTCATTATTTTGTTCATGACACCATCATTCGCACCGCATTCACTTCTTATATTTTCATTCGACACTCTATCATACACAGAGTATCCACACATTCGTCTAAGAGATCTCATTTCTACTGCATTTATTCTACTTTCATCCTTCTTTGCCAGTTCCATGCTTCGCTTCCATACATAAGGGTCGGTAGAAGAACACCATTGTGCACTGCCATTCTAGCTTTTTTGGATAGGTTTTTGTTTGCGATGACAACTTTAAATGCACCATTCACTTTGTTGCCTGCCCCAACCCTTCTTTCAATATCCCTCCCATCTCTTGTAAACATACTACCTATTATTTCTGTTATAAGTTCGTATTTAAGAAATCTAGGACTAGTTTCGTCTTTTAAGGACAAATTTAACTGATTATCAACGGCGTGTTTACAGGTTTTTAATATTATAGACGAAGATACGCTACCTGTTATTTTACCATTATTATATTTTCTTCTTCTTTCGGTGCCGTGTCAGGTCCTCCCAACGTTGTCATCTCATCATGTCATCACTGCAGCAAAGGCATCTCTATCCCGCGCTACTTGGAATAGGATCTGAACTCTTGTAATTCCTGTCCACTTTTTAATGTTCCGCAGCCAGGACAGCTGCTTTATACCAACTCCCCGAGGTACCTTCACTTTACCCATTAATATCAGTCGAAGGAGGTGGTATTATATTTTACCTGTTCTAAAATACGAGTATTAAGCTTTGCAGTCCAGCCAGTTATGCCAACTATTGTCGCAGAGACAAAGAGGCTAGGGTGTTTTTCACCTTCTAGTGCCTGGCTATCTGCGGAGGCATTTTATATTGGTGCTGCTGTTCGCATACCTCGCAGAATGCAATTAGAAATTCCATCGATTTCAATCGCTCCGTTCTGCGACAAATATGCCAGTAAATGCACTGCTCGCCCCAACTGACCTACATACACTTGCCTCCGACTATTATTATGTACCTATAATATGAACTCACGGCAAAATATACCGGCAAACGTGAACCACTAGAACAGTGACGGTAAAAAGTTAATAATTTTAAACAAATTTAAAAACAGCCAATCAGTGAGTTATAGCCATTCCTATCCATTTTGTTGTTCCTCGTTTTAATTCACTGATGAAAAACTTTTTTGTGTTATACTTCTATACAAAAATATAGCATAAATAGCACATTCTGAAAGTATTCTCTTGAAAGAATCCTAAGAGAAAAAACAAAGGTCACTGACATCCACCGGGTGGCGATTCTAAAATGGCAATGGGCAGGTCACGTAGCCAGCTCAGATGAAAAATGGACAAGAAGACTGCCGATTTGGAGACCGTGGACGGCAAAGAGAAGTGCAGGGCGATCGCAACTACGGTGGAAGGATGATCTGAGCAAACACGTCGGAATAACCTGGATGCAGTCTGCACAAGACAGAGTGACATAAAAGCGAATGGAAGAGGCCTTTGTCCAGGAGTGGACGGGAATAGGCTGAGGAAGTATAAGAAGAAGACGAAGAAATCAAAAACGTGCTTTTCTTCAATATTAAAATTCCCCAATATTAAAAATCATGCGAATGGAGCTTTAAAAATAGTTATTGAAAACAAGAATTTAACAATGAAAGCGAAAACGGCCGTTCACAATGGAGTTCTGGTCCCAACCCTAATGTATGGAAGCGAAGCATGGAACTGGCAGAAGAAGGATGAGAGTAGAATAAATGCGGTAGAGATGAGGTCCCTAAGACGTATGTGTGGTAGAACGATATACGACAGAATCTCAAATACTGATATAAGAAAGGAATGTAGAGCGGAAGAAGGTATTATGAACAAAATTATGAAAGGATCGCTGCGTTGGTTCGGACATATGGAACGCATGGATGGAGAAAGAATGGTTAAGAAAGTATACGTCAATGATGTAAATGGGGTACGAAGTCGAGGCAGACCGAGAAAAACATGGCATGACCAAATTAATCAAATTTTAAGGGTTGCTCATGTTAGAAGTCGGAGGAATCGATTTGCGTGTATGACTCGTTGTATGAATGTGGAGGAATCTAGAGAGGTTTGCCAGGATAGAGTAATGTGGTTTGTTTGTTTGTTTTTAAAAATCATTATTCAAGCAACATTCTTTCAAAATATATGTACATTTATAAAACGGCGTGATGGTTAGTTAGTTAGTTACTATGAATATTGTTGATTATTGTGTAAACTCGCGTTCCTTTTGATGGCCGCCTCTGTTTATTGGGTACAAAACCATTAGGGACCCATAAACCCATACACCCCAGGCTCTGGTTACTTCAAGTACTGCGGGGTTTATTTATAGAAAATAAAAGATCGATTCAAGCCGCTTGACAGATTTGACCCCACGAGGGCCGACCATACGCTTCCCCTGGGTGGTTCTCTTAGGGACTATTGCGGCGTAACATTTCAACTAACACACTACACCCCTTCTCCCTCGGACGGGCCTGGAATATTATTAGGGCAGCTTTTAGGACAGTCCATAACTTTGAAAATCCTTCGAAATCGAACTGTTTTAATTGGGACCCTCGTTATACAACTGAATTTTAAGGTGTTATGTTCAAGTTGTCCATTATATAATATAAGAAATACTTATGCATGGTAACGAAGCATGAAACTGGCAAAATAATGATGAAAGAATAATAAATGCAATAGAAATGAGATCTCTTAGACGGATGCGTGGAAAAACTATGTACGATATCGTGTCGAATGAAAGTATATGAAGTGAATGCGGTGCGAATGAAAGTGTTATGAAAAATATAATAATAGGATTATTAAGATGATTTTGACACATGGAAAAAAATAATGAAGAAATAATGGTAAAAAATGTATATGTAAACGGAACTAGAAATAGAGGAAGACCGAGGAAAACGGGGCACGATCAAATAATTCAAATATTAAATGTCGGTCATGTGAGGAGTCAAAGAAATCGACGCGCGTGCATGACACGATGTATGAATGTTGAGGAAGCGAGAGAAATATGTCAGGAAAGAAAAGTGTGGCAGTCCATTATTTCTGCCTGCCCCTTCGGGGAGACGGCGTGATGGTTAGTTAGTTAGTTAGTTAAGTTTTTTTACAAAATGCAGAGTTTTCCAAAATGTATTCAAACGTGAATCCACAGCAAAAAGCGATGGCGAATATAGAAGAATATTTGTGAAATGTATACTTACATCTGTATACGAATCCTGGATTTTCACCTGTGGGTGGTTAATTTAAATTTTTAATTGTATCTCAATAGAGACGAAGAAACAAACTGGAAACTGAATATGGATGATCAAGGGGTTTACAGGACTTATGACCTGTCATTGGTTGGGTTAAGCGCACGCTTTATGTAATTACAACATTCCCCATTCCATTGTTATTATGATCATGTATGATACATTTTTGGAAGTTGTATATATACTCCAAATTCATACTTATCTTCACGTGGCAGTTCCAGTTAGCCATCTATGTAGATTTGATTGTACTAATTAATTTTTAAGATTAATCTATACAATCCATCCACTAACGCCATCTATGAAGAATGATTGTTTAGCATTTAGCAAACTACTTTATTAACACAATGTGAAGAGGCTACCGCCTCCTATCGCACTGTTAGAAGTCGCCTGGAGTATCCACTCCTATTTTATACGCCAAATAATTGACCAGAATATTTACAAATATTTGTGAAATGTATACTTATATCTGTATACGAATCCTGGATTTTCACCTGTGGGTGGTTAATTTTAAATTTTTAATTGTATCTCAATAGAGACGAAGAAACAAACTGGAAACTGAATATGTATGATCAAGGTGTTTACAGGACTTATGACCTGTCATTGGTTGGGTTAAGCGCACGCTTTATGTAATTACAACATTCCCCATTCCACCATTGTTATTATGATCATGTATGATACATTTTTGGAAGTTGTATATATACTCCAAATTCATACTTATCTTCACGTGGCAGTTCCAGTTAGCCATCTATGAAGAATGATTGTTTAGCATTTAGCAAACTACTTTATTAACACAATGCGAAGAGGCTACCGCCTCCTATCGCACTGTTAGAAGTCGCCTGGAGTATCCACTCCTATTTTATACGCCAAATACTTGACCAGAATATTTACAAATATTTGTGAAATGTATACTTACATCTGTATACGAATCCTGGATTTTCACCTGTGGGTGGTTAATTTAAATTTTTAATTGTATCTCAATAGAGACGAAGAAACAAACTGGAAACTGAATATGGATGATCAATATGGATGATCACCTTGATCATCCATATTCAGTTTCCAGATGTAAGTATACATTTCACAAATATTTGTAAATATTCTGGTCAATTATTTGGCGTATAAAATAGGAGTGGATACTCCAGGCGACTTCTAACAGTACGATAGGAGGCGGTAGCCTCTTCGCATTGTGTTAATAAAGTAGTTTGCTAAAATGCTAAACAATCATTCTTCATAGATGGCGTTAGTGGATGGATTGTATAGATTAATCTTAAAAAAAAAAAATAAAAAAAAATTAATTAGTTCAATCAAATCTACATAGATGGCTAACTGGAACTGCCACGTGAAGATAAGTATGAATTTGGAGTATATATACAACTTCCAAAAATGTATCATACATGATCATAATAACAATGGTGGAATGGGGAATGTTGTACTTACATAAAGCGTGCGCTTAACCCAACCAATGACAGGTCATAAGTCCTGTAAACACCTTGATCATCCATATTCAGTTTCCAGTTTGTTTCTTCGTCTCTATTGAGATACAATTAAAAATTTAATATAGAAGAAAATCAAATATACTCGTATACTCGTATATAACTGAAATGGCAGAGTTCATATTGTCTGATAAGTTTCAAGACAGCGTACCTGGAAGTCGAAACATCTTATCGATTCAAACTATTTATGGAATACCGACTACAATAATAAAACGATTTAAAATTCATAGCAGTTTCCATGAGAACAGCATCATATTAGCCGCACTTGTTCCCGATGCCTTCGATACGGAAGGTCGACATTTTTTCCCCGAGAACCGTTTTATTGTATCTACAATATCAGAAAATTGGATCTCCATTATCATCGGCCACGGCTGGCTTGCCTGCTTCGCAAGTTATTATATAAATCGATTTAATATATCTAGTTATGAAATAGAAGAGAATGAGAAAGAGAATATCGCCAGAGAATGATCAAATGCTATGTGTGGTCTATTTTATTGTACGGGTGTGAAACTTGGACCTTGAAAGTTAACTCAATGAAAAGACTGGAAGCATTTGAAATGTGGCTCCATCATCTATAATAACCTCAACCTCACATATCTCTCTTATTCTGGTGTTCCTCACGCGATCTCTCGGTGTCTTGCCTGCTATCGTCCTCAGTGTCTTCATTTCGGAAGTCCTCAAATAATTCAACAGAGTTAATTGCTTATAAATGTTGGCCGGAATAAAATATTGTAAACAAAATTTTGGAAGGATCACTCCGTCGTCATGGACATATGGAACGCATGAATGAAGGAATAATTGTTAAGTAACTATACGTGTGAATGGAGCATGGAGTAATGGGAGACCGAGGAAAACTTGACATGACTAGATTAATAAAATTTAAAGATTGGTCCATGTTAGTAGTCAAAACAATTGACGTGCGTGTCCACTGTATGGATGTAGAAGAATGTTTAAGAAAGTATACGTTAACGGTGTGAATGAAGCATGGAGTCGTGGGAAACCGAGGAAAAATTGGCATGACCAGATAAATAAATTTTTAATGCTTGGCCATGTTAGAATTTGGAAGAATCGACGTACGTGCATCATACGATGTGTGAATGTTGAAAAAGTGAGAAAAGTATGTAAGGAAGGAACAGTGAGGCGATTCGTTTTTTCTGTCAACCTCTTCAAGCAGACGACGTGACGGTTAGTTAGTTATTTATTTTCGCACCAATAAAAAACTCTGTTAGAATTGATTTAAATTTTGTAACGTTCTACAAGGTATATATTATCAAGTTCCTTTGTTTTCAACAACTTTCGAATGGTGACAAATACATCGAAATTAGTGGAATAAGCGAATAATAGCATTATAAGTTGTTAAGGGCGACTTGTTAGGCTTCTTGACTTGAGGGTCTTCTGACTCTATTGTGAAAGTGCACTGAATGTGTAAAAATAAGCCATTTGTTTACCCTGACGTACCAAGCTAAAACAAGTGACATAAAGGCATACGAACTCTTTGTTTTTAGTCATTTGTTTTCGAATTTAGATACTAGTACTTATGGGTATTTGGCCTCGTACGACTGTAACTAATATCACACAATGTGTATCAAATCAAATTAGTTTTTTTTATCTCAACAGACATTACAAACAATATTAATGTTTTAGACATCTATTGAGTACAGATAAAATATCATATATACAATATAATACCAGGAACGCATTAGATATGGTTTGACATTAAGAATACAATGTGAATGGTTCAACAAAGGTTCATTTTCCATGTGGTCTCTAATCATTATATCTTCACCGTTCAATGTATTAGAATTAATCTTTCATTGGATGCTTTTTAATTCTATCGAAAACGTTATTTCTAATTATATAATATAAAGGTGGTCCGGAACATAAAGTTGACTATTTTTGTGGCCGAGTGGTAAGTGCTTCGATCGCCAGACTGAAGATCCCGGGTTTGATTTCCTACTGTAATTGATCATCATATACAGATTTATCACTCATTCGTCTTAGAGATCTCATTTCTACTGCATTTATTCTAATTTCATCCTTCTTTTGCCAGTTCCATGCTTCACTTCCATACATAAGGCTCGGCACAAGAACACCATTATGCACTGCCATCTTAGCTTCAGTATGATACCAGTACCCTTTACATGGATTTGGCTCGCGCTGTAATGATGTAAAGAGCGATTAAACAAAATAATAATAATAATAAAGATGACGGAGTTCTCAAAGAACCCCCTAATAAGTCTGAAGAAATGGGTAAGGGTGAACCCATCCCTTTTTATCTGCAGACTATTGGTCTCCAGCATGCCCTAGAGGAATGAGATGGGATAAAGACACAGATAGCTACTAAACTCCATCACGTAGAGATATCATAGAAATCTATTCTGAACCCTCAGGGTCATGTCCAGGTTTGAACCCATGTCCCCTTAATCGGAAACTAAGCGTTCTGTCAACCAGATAACCACCTGGTTCTGATATCAACAATTACGGTTCTCTCATACATAATATTTTTGAACAATATTATTATTTATTTTAAATAATGGAAATAAAAAGAAATTGATAAAAAAAATATATTATTATATATTTAGTGTGCTTCCACTTGTGTTTATCTTCGACTGGTTTCGGCAGCTCGCTGCCATCTTCTGGTGGCAGCCATGAATGTATCAGCCATGAGTGTAAGTGGAAGCACACTAAAAATATAATAATAAAGAAATTTTCTATCAATTTTTTTTTAAATAGTCCATTGTTTTGGCCGAAACACTATGATACCTTAACATTTTAAACTGTTGAATTAAATAACTTTGTTTTATGTATCACAAATGTATTTTATTTTACGCGACAGTTTCGTCAACCTATGTTGACGTCATCAGGTATATCATTAAAGTATTATTGTATTATTATTGTAACACCTGATGATGTCAACATGGTTTGGCAAAATAGCTGTCGCGTAAAATAAAATACAATTGTGATACATAAAACAAAGTTATTTAATTGTATCTCAATAGAGACGAAGATGCAAATTGGAAACTGAATATGGTTGATCAAGGTGTTTACAGGACTTATGACCTGTCATTGGTTGGGTTAAGAGCACGCTTTATGTAATTACAACATTCCCCATTCCACCTTTTCTTATGACCATGTCTGACAAAAATTTTGGAAGTTGTATATATGTTAAAGTCCAACACCAGAATTCACATGTCAGTTTCAATGCGCCATCTATGAAGATTTGATTATATATGTTAATCTCTAAGATAACTCTACATAATCTACATACTAACGCCGTCTATGAAGATTTATGGACCGGACCGGAAGAGTTTTCAGGGATCCCAATGTGCTCAGAGTCCGATACAACGCATTGGTTCGGAGCAGGCTCGAAAGTGGTTCTGTGATATGGAGTCCTCACGAGGCGAGATATTCCGTTATGCTGGAGAGGGTTCAGAAAAAAATTCTGAGGTATCTCTACATGAGGGAGTATGGTAGTTATCCGTGGCTCTATCCCACGGCGTTTCTTCTGGGAATGCTCGGAACCAATTCTTTACAGCTTCGAAGAGATGGACATCTAATAACCCATTTCTTCAGATTAATTAGAGGATACTTCGAGAACTCGGCCGTACTGGAGGATGTTGGTCTTTTTGTCCCCGATAGATTTCTCCGACAGCGACAGCACAGATTGTTTTACCTACCGGCCGCCAGAACCAATCTGCCTCTGGTGACACCGGTGGGAAGAGCAATTAGTCTGCTGAACGCGGTCTCCTCGGAGATCGACGTCTTTCATGTTAGTGAAAGTACGTTCAGAGGGCAAATACTATTGACTTTAGAAAGTATCTTGTCTTCCTAATGTCGAACCATCTCTAATGCGTTCCTGGTACTTTGTTGTATTTTTATGATATTTTACCTGTAGTTAATAGATGCCTTAAACATTTTCCTGTTTGTAATGTCTATTGAGTTAATAAACTGATTTGATTTGATTTGATTTGATTTGATTATGTTTATTAAGCACTAAGCAGAACATCTTTTTAACACAATGTGAAAGAATAACCCCGCCATTAGCGCATTGTTAGAAGCCGCCTGGAGATGTCACTCCTATCTACAATATACGAGTATATGCCAAACTTGGACCAGATATGTTTACAATATTTTTTTAATGTATACATGTACTTGTATACGAATACTGAGTAATACATATACAGTATTCGTATACAAATATATGTATACATTAAAAAAATATAATAATAATAAAAAAATTTAAAAAGTTATTATAAAGAACAGTTTAAATTTTTTTGTTTTCATTTTTTAAAATTAACTTCATTATAAAATGTTTTTATTATTATTTATTTATTTATTCTACCATGCAAACATGTTTCGTTTTAGTATTGTTATTGTGTTAGTAGATTGCACCAACTGTTACTACAATAGTAATCTCCTATTGAGAAAATTCGACGGTCCTTCGCATAACAGTGCTAATCGCAGCTTTGGTATATGTGCCTATGTACGAGTATATAGTACTGGGCGATACGAAAATCAATATTCTTTAAAAAAATATATAAAATTGTATCCTTATAGGTATCAAAATATATAAAAAAATATATTATGCTTTCCATTAAAATAAAAATTTTAAATTGCCATTTAAAAAATAAAATATCAAAAGAAAACACTGTTATTTTAGATTCTTATTCTTCTTCTTAACTAACTAACTAACTAACCATCACGCCGTTTCCCCGAAGGGGTAGGCAGAAAGAATGAACTGCCACACTTTTCTTTCCTGACATATTTCTCTCGCTTCCTCAACATTCATACATCGTGTCATGCACGCGCGTCGATTTCTCTGACTCCTCACATGGCCGACATTCAATATTTGATTTATTTGATCGTGCCACGTTTTCCTCGGTCTTCTTCTCCTTCTTCTTTTAATAGATCTGACGATCTGTGACACAGAAATTATGTCTCGTCGGATGATGAGGTCCAGCTGTGCTTCAATCTCTTAGGCGGTCTTCCAGGCGGGCGGTGTCCGGAGGGGATTTCATAAACGGCTGTATATGCAAGCCTGTCACCATCCATTCGGGCTACATGGTCCCTCCAGTATCTTCTTCTGGATCTACTCCACTGAACGATATCCTCTATTTCGCAAGTTTTTCTTATGTCTACGTTGCGGACACGATCTCGGAGAGCTTTTCCAGTAATTGGTCTTAGGACCTTCATCTCCGATGTTCTTAGTAGTCCCTTGGTTCATACAGTGTCGGTCCGCATCTCTACAGCGTACGTCATGATAGGTTTTTATAGTCAATATATTTTTAAACTTGTTTCGAAAGTATTATAATTTTATAAAAGTAACCAAAAACATTTTAAACGGAATACAAGAATCAAACGATGCAATATGCGTAAATTCAAAATAATCAGAAAAACAGAATAGAAAATATATATGAGCATCATGGATTCCTAATATTTTTTAAATGAGCGTTTGTGAACGATTTTTTTCAGTGAAGATATTGATTTCGGGGCAGTTTTAACTTGTATTGTCGATAGCATGAAGCAAATGGTTATTTCATCAATTAAATAAAACAATTACAACTAGGAATGATTTGATGTTATTATATGGTCTGTTTTACTATATGGTTGTGAAACTTGGACTCTGAAAGTAAATGTAATGAACCGGTTGGAGGCGTTTGAGATGTGGATATACCGCAGAATGGATATACCGTATACCGTGGACCGATAGGGTCAGTAATGCAGTCGTACAACAGAGAGCCAGAGCCAATAGAGAGCTGTTGTTGAGTGTGAAAGTAAGAAAGTTCTCATATTTGGGTCATGTGCTAAGGGGAGAAAAATGCCATTTCCTTCGACTGAAATCGATGGGTAAAGTAGAGTGATGTCGGGAAGTTATTAGAAGACAGTTGTCCTGGCTGCGGAACATAAAATATTGACCAGAGTCCAGAACCTGTACAATAAGAACTCTAGAAAAATGACCTATTTATCAATGATAATTTTGATTAGGTCAGAACAATTATAATAATAAATGAAATACGAGTATAAAATGTTATAATAAAATTATGTATTTTTAAAACGGTTCCTAATTAAATGTATTATTTTAAACATACGTAGTTTAATTGGAAGTAATAATTAGATATTATTAAGAACAAAATTATTAAAGGCTCATAATGTTTGGACTTATGGAACGCATTGTTTAAGAAAGAATGGTTAAGAATGTTAAAGTTAACGATGTGAATGGATTATGGACTCAGATAAAATCAAGGAAAACATGGCATGACCAAACTAACTTACACCATCCCGCCGTCTCCTCGATGAGGTAGGTAGAATGAATAGACTGCCACACATTTCTTTTCTGACGTATTTCTCTGGCTTCCTCAACATTCACACATCGTGTCATGCACGTGCGTCGATTTCTCCGATTCCTCACGCGGCCGACATTCAATATTTGATTTATTTATTTAACAAAATGATCATATTTTAATGTTCGGCCATGTTAGAAAGTCGAAAGAATCGAAGTGTGAATATGACCCGCTGTAAGAATGTAGAGAAATTTATAAGGGATGTGTAAGGATCGAGTAGTGAGGAGGTCAATTTTCTCAACCTACCCTTTCGGGAAAGCGGCGTGATGGTGTGTTTGTTTAAAATTAGTACGAAACCTGTTCAGTTCGGTGACATAAATTCAAGATTGACCCTTGAAAAGTTACGTCACATTCGGAAAGCAGTGTATGTGCCTAAGTATAATATGTACATAGTACTTATGTATAACAATCTTACAGCGTATATTGTATTAGTTTGGGTGCTGGACCGTGCGGCCTTTGTACAAGCTGCTATCCCGGCGATTACACGTGTCATTAGGCTCAAACCATTCAGCCAATAGCCAAATTGTCTCTTCACACCACATTTGGCGGGAAACACGGGATAATGCGCGGGAAACCGAACGCGGCCAACTTCAGGTGAATGCCACCCGCAGACAATTGATCAGTTCATAATTATTCCGCTGTTTGCTCACCAACTTGGAGATCACGGCCATTGTTAAGTTCGCTGTGTCCTTCCCTCACTAATTATACTGTACTTTGAGAGAAATTACGAACAAGTTCTAAATAAGCACTGATTTATTTTCTATATGCGGGGCAAAGGAAGAATACTTAGCTACTTATCCAGGAGAAATGGGTTCGAGATACAAAATGTTTCTTTTTCTCAGCTCTTTTCGTAAGGTGTCTCCAGAACTATCTGTGCTGGTGGCCTCTGGTGGTACCTGTTAACCTTTGAGCCTTCCGATATCTATAAGATAAATTATATAAGCTATGACTGCCACACTGAAGATCCCGTGTTTGATTCCCGGTGATGAAAGTGTGATTGTCACACTGTCTTTTACCAATCACATGTCGTGAAAATCAATAGTTAAAAAGTTGTACAACAACAACAACAACAAACCATCACGCCGTTTCCCCGCAGGGGTAGGCAGAGAGAATGGACCGCCACACTACTCTATCTTGGCATACCTCTCTAGCTTCCTCCACACTCATACATCGAGTCATACACGCACGTCGATTCTTCCGGCTTCTGACATGACCAACTTTTAATATTTGATTAATTTGGTCATGCCATGTTTTCCTCGGTCTACCTCGACTCCTTACTCCATTTACATTGTTAACGTATACTTTTTTAACAATTCTTTCTTCACCCATGCACTCCATATGTCCGAACCAACGAAG